>OU342740.1:487078781-487304759 GCA_910589775.1 Avena eriantha | reverse complement strand
CCGATCAAAATCCCATAGAAATCCACGGAAGAGTCTGTAGCCACCGCCATCTCGATCCCCAGATCGGGGGGATCCGAAGCTCTTCCCGGCACCCCTGCCGGAGGGGAGAGATCACCCTGGAGGCCTCCTTCATCATCATGACTGCCTCCGGTGTGATGCGTGAGTAGTCATCCCTGGAATACTGGGTCCATGTAGTAGCTAGATGGTTGGTTTCTTCCTCCTTTGTTGCTATCATGTTTAGATCTTGTGAGCTCTGTTCATGATCAAGATCATCTCTTTGTAATCTTACATACTGTGTTTGTGGGGATCTGATGGATATTGAGATGCTATTTCAGATTGATTATTGATTCTATCATGTCTATGTTATTTGTGATCTTGCATGCTTTCCGTTGTTAGTAGCTATCTTGGCCAAGTAGATGCTAGCAACTCCAAGAGGGAGTATTTATGCTCGATAGTTGGTTCCTTGCCTCTAGTAATCTGGGGGAAGTGACAGGAATCTCTAAGGTACCAGATGTGATGTTGCTACTAGGGACAAAATATCAATCATTTGTCCATGGGGACAATCGTATTGTTTACTTTACACACTTTGCTTAATGCAATTATCTGTTGCTTGCAACTTAATACTAGAGGGGTTCGGATGATAACCTGAAGGTGTATTATTGGTCATAGATGTAGTTGGATTACGGTCTATGTATAATGTTGTAATGCCCAATCAAATCTCATAGGAGTCAAGATGATAAGTATATGCAGGGTATGCTTTCTCGAGTCTGTCAATTGCCCCGATGTAATTTGTTCACCCAACATGTTATTTATCTTAAGGAGAATCACCTCTAGTGAACTATGAACCCCGGTCCATTCTTTACCATTGATAAACCATGTACCATTTACTGTTTACTGTTTACTTTCTGCAAGAAATTACTATCTTCTACACAATACGTTTAATCCAGTGTTTTCAGCCAACCAGTGAGATTGACAACCTCACTGTAAGTTGGGGCAAAGTTCTATGGTTATGTTGTGCAGAATTCCAAGTTGGAAACAACACCTTGGAGTTGTTTCCTTGCTCTACTGGTTCGATAACCTTGGTTTCATAACTGAGGGAAAACTTGCTGATGTGCTCATCATACCTTCCTCTTAGGGTTCCCAACAAGCTCGATATATTTTGAGCCATCAGAAGGCCAAGGTTGTGGAGTATGTGGAAGAAGAAGGAAGTGATTAAGTACTTTCTATGAGCCACCCCGAAGATTTCAAGGTTGCTCATGATGAATACATGGCCTTTTATGCAAGGAAATTTTGGAAAGATCCCGCCAAGACCAAAATGGAAATGCAACGAAGAAGCAGCCCAAGTGGTAGAAAAGAGAATGGTTTCAAGATTGATAACTTGCTTCAACTGTGGTGACCGCTATCATTTTGTTGCCTGATACGTCCATTTTGCATCACTATTCTGTTGGAGATATGCCAAGAGGCAATAATAAAGTGGTTATTATTATATCTTTATGTTAATGATAAATGTTTACATCCCATGCTATAATTGTATTAACCGGAAACATTAATACTTGTGTGTTTTGTAAACATAAAAGAGTCCCTAGTAAGCCTCTTGTTAAACTAGCTTGTTGATTAATGGATGATCATGGTTTCCTGATCATGGACATTGGATGTCGTTAATAACAAGATCATATCATTAGGAGAATGATGTGATGGACACACACCCGTAGTAAGCATAGCATAAGATCAAGTCATTAAGTTCGTTTGCTATAAGCTTTAAAATACATAGTAACCTAATCCTTCGACCATGAGGTTATGTTAATCACCATCGCCGGATGGGTACTTTGATGACATCAAACACCGCTTCGTAACTGGGTGGTCATAAAGGTGTCATTGGGTATTCTGAAAGTATGTGTTGAAGCGCATGGACCAAGATTGGGAGACATAACATGGAACGAGTAAAGAGTACTTATCAGTAACGAGGTAGAACTAGGTATGGAGATACCGACGATCAAACCTCGGATAAGTAGAGTATCGCGTGACAAAGGGAATTGGTTTCGTATGTTAATGGTTCTATCGATCACAAAGTCATCGTTGAGTATGTGGGAGCCGTTATGGATCTCCAGATCCCGCTGATGGTTATTGATCGGAGAGGTGTCTCCATCATGTCTGCATATTCACGAACCGTAGGGTGACACACTTAAGGTTCGAAGTTGTTTTAAGTAGATATGGAATGTGCGTTGGAGACCGAATGTTGTTCGGAGTCTCGGATTGGATTCGGGACGTCACGAGGAGCTCCGGAATTGTCCGGGGAATAAGATTCATATATTGGGGATCATTTTCTAAGTTAGGAAATGTTCCGGAGTATTTGTATGGGGATTCTAGAAGGTTTCAGAATGTTCCGGAAGGTTCTGGAAGATTTCTTGGAGTTTACTTGAAAACCAAGAAAGGATCAAGGAATCCTTGTGGGGTAAGACAAGGATTCGTGGGGGAGTAGGACTCTCCCCCCACATCCTTGATCCGCCGGCCAAGGGAGAGGGGAGTCCTACAAGGACTCCACCTCCCCATGGCGCCTCCCTCCTTTAAATAGAGGGGTGGAGGCGCCACCCCTGGCCCCCTTGCACTTCAAACCCTAGCCGCCTCTCTCCTTCTCCTTCCCTCTACTCTGGCTTAGGCGAAGCCCTGCAGAATTCTCTACTCCACCACCACCACCACGCCGTCGTGCTGCTGGGATTCCGTGGAGAAGATCTACTACCTCCGCTGCTCGCTAGAACAAGCAGAGGAAGGTCTGCTTCGACTCCGCACGTGTGACCGACTGCGGAAGCGCTGCCGGAACCCGGCGCCGGAAGGATCGTCCACTCGATCTTGAGATCGGCAAGTGATCGACTACATGAACCACGAGATCCGAATCTCGTAACGCTTTCGGATCTACAAGGGTTAGTACAGATCTATCTCGTTGCACATGTCTAATAGATTAGATCTTGGCTTTTATCTAGATTAGATCTGGGTTTTGTTTGTTCTTGCGGTAGAATTTTTTTGTTTTCCATTCTACGAACCCATCAGTGGTATCAGAGCCGTATCTATGCGTAGATCTGTTGCACGAGTAGAACACAATGGTTTTGTGGGTGTTGGTGCTCGTGCCGTCTTTTGCTTTGTGTACTTTGCATCTTGCTGTATGGTGGGATGAAGTGGCTCGGGCTAACCTTACATGTCATCGCACATGAGACTTGCTCCACGCTTGACGTGTAACTTGCTTTGCACAAGTGGCTTTGCGGGTGTCTGTCTCTCTCACCATAGTATAGATCCAATTTACACTTTACAACTTGATAGCACTTGTATCAACGTTGTGGTTCAGTTTCGTAGGTAAGATCCGTTCTTATTCGAAAGCCTCAAGCCACGTAAAACATGCAAAGAAAATTAGAGGCGTCTAACTTGTTTTTGCAGGGGTTTTGTGATGTGATATGGCCATCATGTGATTGTGATTATATTTGATGTATGCAATGATCCTTGTTGTAATATGGCAACCAGCAGGAGCCTAATGGTTGTCTTCAATTCTGTTAAGACATGCGTGTCTATTCATCTTGTAATAGCTTTGTTCCAAGTAGTTGTAATAGTTGCTAGTGATGATGGACAACCATGAAGCGGCGCCACTGACCTTGACGCCATGCTGGTGATGATGGAGATCATGTTCGTGCTTTGGAGATGGAGATCAAAGGCACAAGAAGAAAGGGCCATATCATATCACACTAATTATGAATTGCCTGTGATGTTAATCCTTTATGCATCTTGTATTGCTTAGATCGCGACGGTAGCATTATAAGATGATCCCTCTCACTAAATATCAAGTAATAAAGTGTTCGTCCTTAGTTGGCACCGTTGCTAAGACTCGTCGTTTCGAAGCATCTCGTGATGATCGGGTGTGATAGACTCTACGTGTGCATACAACGGGTGCAAGCCAGATTTGCACATGCGGAAACTAAGGTTAACCTTGACGAGCCTAGCATGTACAGACATGGTCTCGGAACACGGAATACCGAAAGGTAAAGCATGAGTCATATGGATGATATGATGAACATGTTGATTTTTCGCCTTTAAAGCTACATCATCTCACGTGATGATCGGACTTGGTGTAGTGGATTTGGTTTGTGTAATCACTAAAACAACTCGAGGGATGTTGTTTTGAGTGGGAGTTCATTTGTAATTTGGATTAGTCGAACTCAATTTATCATAAACACAATCAAAGTGAATTTGCATAGTTTGTTGTAGTCATTGGCATCCGTTCACCACCTTACGCTTAGTTATAGTTGAGATAGTGGAACTATAGAAATTCTGGATATTTACTTTACGAACTGGTATCGTATTGTTTTGAATGTCAATTTAAAGTTTATAAGTCATATTGTAAACTTTCAGCAAACTCTATTTACTCCATGAAGTTTAATAAATAGTATTAAATCAAGGGTAAAAATTCCAGTGTTAGTATCTAATGTATCATGTTTTGCCTCCATGATTCTTGATACTCAAAAGATTGTTTTTAATATCAAGTTTATCTAAGAGCTGAAAGCAATGTTTTAGAAACCATCATATGTGAAAGGTATTGCGATATCTAAAACAATGTGTTGGTTACAACATGATAGAGTATACGTCCTCATATTTGATGAGAATTTGTGAAGGTTGGAGACGCTAGTCGTCCTAATCCTCCAAAAGGTTTTGAAAAAGAAACATTATACTCGCAATTCACCTTTATAAGCTATAGCAGCTTGATCATGAAAGTTGTCATGATAAGGATGAATAGAAGATGTAAGTAAAATGTTTACTACACTAAAAGATTACTAAAGAATGGATTTTTGAAAGAACACCAAACATTTGATGATGGTGATCCACCTCAAAGTGCAAGTCCAAAGGTATTAGTAGTTGACTATATACGCTTTGTACCATGTGTCATGTTGATGGCACCACTATTGATGTTGGTAGATTCTTTTAAAAGAAAAGGAATTGCTGAAAGAGAATCTATAAAATATTTGGCAGAAAATAAAAGGTTGGAGATGTCCAACTTAGGCATATAGAAGATATACATGTTATGGTTGTATTCCTTGCTTGTTAAACAATGTGGTTCTTAGGTATGGGATACCGGTATTGGATACCGAATTGGTTGGTACGAAGTGTCATACAGGACAACACAATTCATGAACTGCAATGGCCTAAGTAACTAGCAAGAGAAAATGTGATGATGTTCATCGAAAACAAACAAAGGGTTGTTGTGTTGCTCGTTAACATCAAAGCTTGCCTTCAAGATTTGTTTCAATAATTGTTATTTTGATCAGGTATTATGACGACAAAAGGTTGTTCAAATAATTACCGTATTCCATAATAGATGGATAATATACAAGTCTGGTAGGAGAAATAACGACCATAAAACTAATGCTAAAATGTCGCAAGACAAATGATTGAAAGATCACTTGCGAAGTGACATCGCCGTTTAAATTATATTGAAAGGATATATGAAGAAACTCCATGTTGATGGATTTTTGGAGTCTTTGATTTGGATCAAATGACGCTTGTGATACTTTCCTGGAGATAATTAAAACTCCGTTCGTAGGCCAAAAGAGGAACGGACGACTAACTGATTGGAATTTGTACATATTGATGTATATAGTCCATTATGTGTAGTCGTGGGTGATGGATTTCAACTTCATATGCTTTCTCCGAAGATTTGAGTGAGTATATGTATATACTTACTCAATAAGGAAGAAGTATGAAACATTTGAAAAATGTTCAAAGACTTTCAAGATGAAGTGGAAAATCATTGTAACAAGAAAATAAAAGAGTTTATGATTGGATCATAAAGAAAGATGTTTGAGTTACAAGTTTAGCAAAACACCTAAGATTTGAGGAATCGTTCCATGGATTTGCATTTCCCAAAACACCATAGGAGTATGGAGTGTTCAAGATATGTAATGAAACCTTGTTTGACATGGTAAGATCAAAGGTGTCATTTATAAAACTGCCATTATATATTAAAGATTAAAGCTTTAGTGACTACCGCTTTTACACTGAAAAGAGCTCCATAGTGATCCGTTAAAATGACACCATATAAGTCATGGTTTGGGATAAAACCCAGGTTGTCCTTTCTTAAATTTTTGGTATGCTAGGCATAAGTAAAATGTTTACAACCAAAGTCGGATAAGCACGTCTTTGTAGTTTATTCCAAAGAATTTGTTGGGAATTTCTCCATAACGCCGAGGACAAAAGAGTTTGTCGCTTGGAACGTCAAGTTTCTTGAGAAGGAATTTTTCGTGAAAAGTTAAGTGGGAGGACAATAGAACTTTGATAAGGTTGTTGAACCTTAGCTATATGTGCTAAGTAGCGTAGCGCCGGAAAGTGTCCCGGTGGCGGCCACAATGCTCATGGCTCTAGTGATTACAAAAGGTGTGATCTCGGAGATTAGAGTTCTTATAGAACCGTGTGGGTCGGTAAGAATCAAATAGTAAGATTTGATAAGCAAGTCGCTATTGTTTTGAAAATGATGAACCGACTACATGCAAAGAAGCGATGATGGGCCCTGACTCCATAAAATGACTAGAAGTCAAGGAATCCGTGATAGTATCCATACACGAGAAATCAAGTTTCTGAACTTAGAAGACCCTCCGGAAAGGCGTGAAGCCTATCGGTCGTGTTTGGATCTATAAAGAAATAGACATGGATGTTTTAAATCTATGAAATAGTCGACATGTCGGAAAGAGTTTACGACAATGTTCAAGGAATTGACTATGATAAGATTTGATCTTTCATAGCGATATTTAGTCTGGACGGATTAATGTAGCAACCACTACATATATTTTGGTATATGGTAGTTGAACAAACAAAACAAGTTATTCTAATAGAATGGTTACCTAGGACGTGTACATGACACGATCCAAAGGGTTTTGTTAATTCAAAGGATGCTAAAAGAGTATGCAAAACTTCAATGGTTGAAGTGAGCATCGCAGAGTTGGAATCTTCACCGTGATGAAACCGTTAAAAGGTTTAATTTCATCAGAGACGATGAAGATGTTTGCATTTTGCAAGAAATTAAGTGGGAGCGCTAAGACGTATTTCTAATACATTATGTGAAAGACATATTGTTGATTAGAAATAATGTATCTTTTATCGACACAGGTTAAGAATTTCATTTCGATGAAAGACTTAGGCATAACTCGAGAATTAGGCATCAATGTCTATATGAATAGATTGAGCCGCTAATATGGTTTTGCCAAATGTACATAGATAAGATGTTAAATGAGTTCAATATGGAAACAACAAGAAAGGTTCTTGACGCACGGAAAGGACTAAATCAAGATTCAAGTGTGTTGACACGAGATTTAAGTGTTTTGACACTTGGTGAAATCACAAGAATATTTTGATCAATCATTCTTTGAGATGTACACATCCAGATATGTCCTATGCTCTAAATGTTATGAGCATATACCAGAATGATTCATAAGATGATCATTGGACAATAGTAAATATATTCTTATGAGCTTTGGAAGAACTAAGAATATATCATGTATAATTGACAAATAGTTAAAGGTAGTTCATTGTAAAGTGTTACATGGATACTAGTTTTGTCACAAGATACAAAATAAATTTATCTCAATTTAGACTATGGGTGGCACAATATAATGGAAAGGATGTTCCGTGATGGATTTGGATGAGTTCCAAAGTTGAGATATTGTGACGGATACTACAACAAAAGGCTAAGTATATAACTGCTATAGTAGCAGCAAAGGAGGGCATTTGTGTTAAGTAGTTTGTTATCAAACTAGGCGTGGTTCATAGCGGGATAATACTATGAAGATACATTGTACGACAATTGTATCAACATGATTTAATCCCAAGGAACTAAAGGTCTCACCAAAGGACCAAATTTATACAATGCCATCTCATTGGAGAATGAGTAATGCGTAGAGACGTAAGGACATGCAAATACACACGGACCTGGAAGTGTTAGATCCGAAGATTATATTTACCACTAGCAATAGTGTCTATACAACACCAAAAAGCCATAGGTGTTGAATGCACAAGTTTTTAACTAGATTATTGACTCTAGTGCAAGTGGGAGACTGTTGGAGATATGCCCAAGAGGCAATAATAAAGTGGTTATTATTATATCTTTATGTTTATGATAAATGTTTACATCCCATGCTATAATTGTATTAACCGGAAACATTAATACTTGTGTGTTTTGTAAACATAAAAGAGTCCCTAGTAAGCCTCTTGTTAAACTAGCTTGTTGATTAATGGATGATCATGGTTTCCTGATCATGGACATTGGATGTCGTTAATAACAAGATCATATCATTAGGAGAATGATGTGATGGACACACACCCGTAGTAAGCATAGCATAAGATCAAGTCATTAAGTTCGTTTGCTATAAGCTTTAAAATACATAGTAACCTAATCCTTCGACCATGAGGTTATGTTAATCACCATCGCCGGATGGGTACTTTGATGACATCAAACACCGCTTCGTAACTGGGTGGTCATAAAGGTGTCATTGGGTATTCTGAAAGTATGTGTTGAAGCGCATGGACCAAGATTGGGATTTGTCCATCCATATGACGGATAGATATGCTCTGGGCCCTCTCGGTGGAATGTCATCTAATTAGCTTGCAAGCATGTGACTAGGGTCACAAGGGATGACATAACATGGAACGAGTAAAGAGTACTTATCAGTAACGAGGTAGAACTAGGTATGGAGATACCGACGATCAAACCTCGGATAAGTAGAGTATCGCGTGACAAAGGGAATTGGTTTCGTATGTTAATGGTTCTATCGATCACAAAGTCATCGTTGAGTATGTGGGAGCCGTTATGGATCTCCAGATCCCGCTGATGGTTATTGATCGGAGAGGTGTCTCCATCATGTCTGCATATTCACGAACCGTAGGGTGACACACTTAAGGTTCGAAGTTGTTTTAAGTAGATATGGAATGTGCGTTGGAGACCGAATGTTGTTCGGAGTCTCGGATTGGATTCGGGACGTCACGAGGAGCTCTGGAATTGTCCGGGGAATAAGATTCATATATTGGGGATCATTTTCTAAGTTAGGAAATGTTCCGGAGTATTTGTATGGGGATTCTAGAAGGTTTCAGAATGTTCCGGAAGGTTCTGGAAGATTTCTTGGAGTTTACTTGAAAACCAAGAAAGGATCAAGGAATCCTTGTGGGGTAAGACAAGGATTCGTGGGGGAGTAGGACTCTCCCCCCACATCCTTGATCCGCCGGCCAAGGGAGAGGGGAGTCCTACAAGGACTCCACCTCCCCATGGCGCCTCCCTCCTTTAAATAGAGGGGTGGAGGCGCCACCCCTAGCCCCCTTGCACTTCAAACCCTAGCCGCCTCTCTCCTTCTCCTTCCCTCTACTCTGGCTTAGGCGAAGCCCTGCAGAATTCTCTACTCCACCACCACCACCACGCCGTCGTGCTGCTGGGATTCCGTGGAGAAGATCTACTACCTCCGCTGCTCGCTAGAACAAGCAGAGGAAGGTCTGCTTCGACTCCGCACGTGTGACCGACTGCGGAAGCGCTGCCGGAACCCGGCGCCGGAAGGATCGTCCACTCGATCTTGAGATCGGCAAGTGATCGACTACATGAACCACGAGATCCGAATCTCGTAACGCTTTCGGATCTACAAGGGTTAGTACAGATCTATCTCGTTGCACATGTCTAATAGATTAGATCTTGGCTTTTATCTAGATTAGATCTGGGTTTTGTTTGTTCTTGCGGTAGAATTTTTTTGTTTTCCATTCTACGAACCCATCAGTGGTATCAGAGCCGTATCTATGCGTAGATCTGTTGCACGAGTAGAACACAATGGTTTTGTGGGTGTTGGTGCTCGTGCCGTCTTTTGCTTTGTGTACTTTGCATCTTGCTGTATGGTGGGATGAAGTGGCTCGGGCTAACCTTACATGTCATCGCACATGAGACTTGCTCCACGCTTGACGTGTAACTTGCTTTGCACAAGTGGCTTTGCGGGTGTCTGTCTCTCTCACCATAGTATAGATCCAATTTACACTTTACAACTTGATAGCACTTGTATCAACGTTGTGGTTCAGTTTCGTAGGTAAGATCCGTTCTTATTCGAAAGCCTCAAGCCACGTAAAACATGCAAAGAAAATTAGAGGCGTCTAACTTGTTTTTGCAGGGGTTTTGTGATGTGATATGGCCATCATGTGATTGTGATTATATTTGATGTATGCAATGATCCTTGTTGTAATATGGCAACCAGCAGGAGCCTAATGGTTGTCTTCAATTCTGTTAAGACATGCGTGTCTATTCATCTTGTAATAGCTTTGTTCCAAGTAGTTGTAATAGTTGCTAGTGATGATGGACAACCATGAAGCGGCGCCACTGACCTTGACGCCATGCTGGTGATGATGGAGATCATGTTCGTGCTTTGGAGATGGAGATCAAAGGCACAAGAAGAAAGGGCCATATCATATCACACTAATTATGAATTGCCTGTGATGTTAATCCTTTATGCATCTTGTATTGCTTAGATCGCGACGGTAGCATTATAAGATGATCCCTCTCACTAAATATCAAGTAATAAAGTGTTCGTCCTTAGTTGGCACCGTTGCTAAGACTCGTCGTTTCGAAGCATCTCGTGATGATCGGGTGTGATAGACTCTACGTGTGCATACAACGGGTGCAAGCCAGATTTGCACATGCGGAAACTAAGGTTAACCTTGACGAGCCTAGCATGTACAGACATGGTCTCGGAACACGGAATACCGAAAGGTAAAGCATGAGTCATATGGATGATATGATGAACATGTTGATTTTTCGCCTTTAAAGCTACATCATCTCACGTGATGATCGGACTTGGTGTAGTGGATTTGGTTTGTGTAATCACTAAAACAACTCGAGGGATGTTGTTTTGAGTGGGAGTTCATTTGTAATTTGGATTAGTCGAACTCAATTTATCATAAACACAATCAAAGTGAATTTGCATAGTTTGTTGTAGTCATTGGCATCCGTTCACCACCTTACGCTTAGTTATAGTTGAGATAGTGGAACTATAGAAATTCTGGATATTTACTTTACGAACTGGTATCGTATTGTTTTGAATGTCAATTTAAAGTTTATAAGTCATATTGTAAACTTTCAGCAAACTCTATTTACTCCATGAAGTTTAATAAATAGTATTAAATCAAGGGTAAAAATTCCAGTGTTAGTATCTAATGTATCATGTTTTGCCTCCATGATTCTTGATACTCAAAAGATTGTTTTTAATATCAAGTTTATCTAAGAGCTGAAAGCAATGTTTAGAAACCATCATATGTGAAAGGTATTGCGATATCTAAAACAATGTGTTGGTTACAACATGATAGAGTATACGTCCTCATATTTGATGAGAATTTGTGAAGGTTGGAGACGCTAGTCGTCCTAATCCTCCAAAAGGTTTTGAAAAAGAAACATTATACTCGCAATTCACCTTTATAAGCTATAGCAGCTTGATCATGAAAGTTGTCATGATAAGGATGAATAGAAGATGTAAGTAAAATGTTTACTACACTAAAAGATTACTAAAGAATGGATTTTTGAAAGAACACCAAACATTTGATGATGGTGATCCACCTCAAAGTGCAAGTCCAAAGGTATTAGTAGTTGACTATATACGCTTTGTACCATGTGTCATGTTGATGGCACCACTATTGATGTTGGTAGATTCTTTTAAAAGAAAAGGAATTGCTGAAAGAGAATCTATAAAATATTTGGCAGAAAATAAAAGGTTGGAGATGTCCAACTTAGGCATATAGAAGATATACATGTTATGGTTGTATTCCTTGCTTGTTAAACAATGTGGTTCTTAGGTATGGGATACCGGTATTGGATACCGAATTGGTTGGTACGAAGTGTCATACAGGACAACACAATTCATGAACTGCAATGGCCTAAGTAACTAGCAAGAGAAAATGTGATGATGTTCATCGAAAACAAACAAAGGGTTGTTGTGTTGCTCGTTAACATCAAAGCTTGCCTTCAAGATTTGTTTCAATAATTGTTATTTTGATCAGGTATTATGACGACAAAAGGTTGTTCAAATAATTACCGTATTCCATAATAGATGGATAATATACAAGTCTGGTAGGAGAAATAACGACCATAAAACTAATGCTAAAATGTCGCAAGACAAATGATTGAAAGATCACTTGCGAAGTGACATCGCCGTTTAAATTATATTGAAAGGATATATGAAGAAACTCCATGTTGATGGATTTTTGGAGTCTTTGATTTGGATCAAATGACGCTTGTGATACTTTCCTGGAGATAATTAAAACTCCGTTCGTAGGCCAAAAGAGGAACGGACGACTAACTGATTGGAATTTGTACATATTGATGTATATAGTCCATTATGTGTAGTCGTGGGCGATGGATTTCAACTTCATATGCTTTCTCCGAAGATTTGAGTGAGTATATGTATATACTTACTCAATAAGGAAGAAGTATGAAACATTTGAAAAATGTTCAAAGACTTTCAAGATGAAGTGGAAAATCATTGTAACAAGAAAATAAAAGAGTTTATGATTGGATCATAAAGAAAGATGTTTGAGTTACAAGTTTAGCAAAACACCTAAGATTTGAGGAATCGTTCCATGGATTTGCATTTCCCAAAACACCATAGGAGTATGGAGTGTTCAAGATATGTAATGAAACCTTGTTTGACATGGTAAGATCAAAGGTGTCATTTATAAAACTGCCATTATATATTAAAGATTAAAGCTTTAGTGACTACCGCTTTTACACTGAAAAGAGCTCCATAGTGATCCGTTAAAATGACACCATATAAGTCATGGTTTGGGATAAAACCCAGGTTGTCCTTTCTTAAATTTTTGGTATGCTAGGCATAAGTAAAATGTTTACAACCAAAGTCGGATAAGCACGTCTTTGTAGGTTATTCCAAAGAATTTGTTGGGAATTTCTCCATAACGCCGAGGACAAAAGAGTTTGTCGCTTGGAACGTCAAGTTTCTTGAGAAGGAATTTTTCGTGAAAAGTTAAGTGGGAGGACAATAGAACTTTGATAAGGTTGTTGAACCTTAGCTATATGTGCTAAGTAGCGCAGCGCCGGAAAGTGTCCCGGTGGCGGCCACAATGCTCATGGCTCTAGTGATTACAAAAGGTGTGATCTCGGAGATTAGAGTTCCTATAGAACCGTGTGGGTCGGTAAGAATCAAATAGTAAGATTTGATAAGCAAGTCGTTATTGTTTTGAAAATGATGAACCGACTACATGCAAAGAAGCGATGATGGGCCCTGACTCCATAAAATGACTAGAAGTCAAGGAATCCGTGATAGTATCCATACACGAGAAATCAAGTTTCTGAACTTAGAAGACCCTCCGGAAAGGCGTGAAGCCTATCGGTCGTGTTTGGATCTATAAAGAAATAGACATGGATGTTTTAAATCTATGAAATAGTCGACATGTCGGAAAGAGTTTACGACAATGTTCAAGGAATTGACTATGATAAGATTTGATCTTTCATAGCGATATTTAGTCTGGACGGATTAATGTAGCAACCACTACATATATTTTGGTATATGGTAGTTGAACAAACAAAACAAGTTATTCTAATAGAATGGTTACCTAGGACATGTACATGACATGATCCAAAGGGTTTTGTTAATTCAAAGGATGCTAAAAGAGTATGCAAAACTTCAATGGTTGAAGTGAGCATCGCAGAGTTGGAATCTTCACCGTGATGAAACCGTTAAAAGGTTTAATTTCATCAGAGACGATGAAGATGTTTGCATTTTGCAAGAAATTAAGTGGGAGCGCTAAGACGTATTTCTAATACATTATGTGAAAGACATATTGTTGATTAGAAATAATGTATCTTTTATCGACACAGGTTAAGAATTTCATTTCGATGAAAGACTTAGGCATAACTCGAGAATTAGGCATCAATGTCTATATGAATAGATTGAGCCGCTAATATGGTTTTGCCAAATGTACATAGATAAGATGTTAAATGAGTTCAATATGGAAACAACAAGAAAGGTTCTTGACGCACGGAAAGGACTAAATCAAGATTCAAGTGTGTTGACACGAGATTTAAGTGTTTTGACACTTGGTGAAATCACAAGAATATTTTGATCAATCATTCTTTGAGATGTACACATCCAGATATGTCCTATGCTCTAAATGTTATGAGCATATACCAGAATGATTCATAAGATGATCATTGGACAATAGTAAATATATTCTTATGAGCTTTGGAAGAACTAAGAATATATCATGTATAATTGACAAATAGTTAAAGGTAGTTCATTGTAAAGTGTTACATGGATACTAGTTTTGTCACAAGATACAAAATAAATTTATCTCAATTTATACTATGGGTGGCACAATATAATGGAAAGGATGTTCCGTGATGGATTTGGATGAGTTCCAAAGTTGAGATATTGTGACGGATACTACAACAAAAGGCTAAGTATATAACTGCTATAGTAGCAGCAAAGGAGGGCATTTGTGTTAAGTAGTTTGTTATCAAACTAGGCGTGGTTCATAGCAGGATAATACTATGAAGATACATTGTACGACAATTGTATCAACATGATTTAATCCCAAGGAACTAAAGGTCTCACCAAAGGACCAAATTTATACAATGCCATCTCATTGGAGAATGAGTAATGCGTAGAGACGCAAGGACATGCAAATACACACGGACCTGGAAGTGTTAGATCCGAAGATTATGTTTACCACTAGCAATAGTGTCTATACAACACCAAAAAGCCATAGGTGTTGAATGCACAAGTTTTTAACTAGATTATTGACTCTAGTGCAAGTGGGAGACTGTTGGAGATATGCCCAAGAGGCAATAATAAAGTGGTTATTATTATATCTTTATGTTTATGATAAATGTTTACATCCCATGCTATAATTGTATTAACCGGAAACATTAATACTTGTGTGTTTTGTAAACATAAAAGAGTCCCTAGTAAGCCTCTTGTTAAACTAGCTTGTTGATTAATGGATGATCATGGTTTCCTGATCATGGACATTGGATGTCGTTAATAACAAGATCATATCATTAGGAGAATGATGTGATGGACACACACCCGTAGTAAGCATAGCATAAGATCAAGTCATTAAGTTCGTTTGCTATAAGCTTTAAAATACATAGTAACCTAATCCTTCGACCATGAGGTTATGTTAATCACCATCGCCGGATGGGTACTTTTATGACATCAAACACCGCTTCGTAACTGGGTGGTCATAAAGGTGTCATTGGGTATTCTGAAAGTTTGTGTTGAAGCGCATGGACCAAGATTGGGATTTGTCCATCCATATGACGGATAGATATGCTCTGGGCCCTCTCGGTGGAATGTCATCTAATTAGCTTGCAAGCATGTGACTAGGTCACAAGGGATGACATAACATGGAACGAGTAAAGAGTACTTATCAGTAATGAGGTAGAACTAGGTATGGAGATACCGACGATCAAACCTCGGATAAGTAGAGTATCGCGTGACAAAGGGAATTGGTTTCGTATGTTAATGGTTCTATCGATCACAAAGTCATCGTTGAGTATGTGGGAGCCGTTATGGATCTCCAGATCCCGCTGATGGTTATTGATCGGAGAGGTGTCTCCATCATGTCTGCATATTCACGAACCATAGGGTGACACACTTAAGGTTCGAAGTTGTTTTAAGTAGATATGGAATGTGCGTTGGAGACCGAATGTTGTTCGGAGTCTCGGATTGGATTCGGGATGTCACGAGGAGCTCCGGAATTGTCCGGGGAATAAGATTCATATATTGGGGATCATTTTCTAAGTTAGGAAATGTTCCGGAGTATTTGTATGGGGATTCTAGAAGGTTTCGGAATGTTCCGGAAGGTTCTGGAAGATTTCTTGGAGTTTACTTGAAAACCAAGAAAGGATCAAGGAATCCTTGTGGGGTAAGACAAGGATTAGTGGGGGAGTAGGACTCTCCCCCCACATCCTTGATCCGCCGGCCAAGGGAGAGGGGAGTCCTACAAGGACTCCACCTCCCCATGGCGCCTCCCTCCTTTAAATAGAGGGGTGGAGGCGCCACCCCTGGACCCCTTGCACTTCAAACCCTAGCCGCCTCTCTCCTCCTCCTTCCCTCTGCTCTTGCTTAGGCGAAGCCCTGTAGAATTCTCTACTCCACCACCACCACCACGACGTCGTGCTGCTGGGATTCCGTGGAGAAGATCTACTACCTCGGCTGCTCGCTAGAACGAGGAGAGGAAGGTCTGCTTCGACTCCGCACGTGTGACCGACTGCGGAAGCGCTGCCGGAACGTGGCGCCGGAAGGATCGTCCACTCGATCTTGAGATCGGCAAGTGATCGACTACATCAACCACGAGATCCGAATCTCGTAACGCTTTCGGATCTACAAGGGTTAGTACAGATCTATCTCGTTGCACATGTCTAATAGATTAGATCTGTGTTTTGTTCGTTCTTGCGGTAGAAAATTTTTGTTTTCCATGCTACGAACCCATCATATTCTATATCATAATTTACTGTTATTCATTGATATATTTCATATTAAGAGATGATACTTATGTTATTTCATCTGTTTTTGCATGGTTGATGACTTTTGGAGCATGGACCGCTACAGTCAGGATTCTGATGGAAAAGGTGTTGTTTGGAGGCAAAATTCGCAAAGATCGGAAAATCCAGGAAAATATATGGAAAACCCTATTTTTCTAGAAGACGAAGGAAGCCAGAAGGGGAAGCGGAGATGGGCCACAGGGGCCCCACACCACCCCCTGGCGCGGGCCACCACCAGGTGGTTTGGTCGCCCTGGTCCACTCTAGCCTCTCCCCTCTAGCGTATATTATCCTCCTGAAACCCTAAGCCTCGGGGGCGACCACAGAAAGATTCCACTGCCTCTACGGGGCAGAAAACACCGAGAGAGAAAGATCTCTCCGGCAGACAGAATTCTGCCGGGGGAATTCCTTCCCAGAGAGGGGAGATCATCGCCATCAACACCACCATCAAGCTGGACTTCATCGGGATCGTCATCATCATCACCACCATCATCTCCTCCACCACCATCATCATCACCTCCATACCGCTGTAATAATTGGGTTGAATCTTGCATAGTTCTTAGGGAAACTTTCCCGGTGTTGAGTACTCTTTGTAGATGATGCTATTGAGTGAACCGTTGAATTATTGTTGATGTTCAGATTGTTATACATCATTATTTCATCTCTGATCATGATCCATATGATGTCTTGTGAGTAGTTCGTTTTTTTCTTGAGGACATGGGAGAAGTCATGTTGTTAGTAGTGGAATTGTGTTGAGAAAGATTCAATGGTTTGATATTTAAGTTGTGGTGTAGTTCTTCTAGTGGTGTCATGTGAACGTCGACTACATGACACTTCACCTATATGGGCCTAAGGGAATGCATTGTGTATTTGGCTACTAATCGTAGGGGTTGCCAGAGTGACAGAAACCTGAACCTCCGATAGGAAACCATTGCACAAGGGACGTCGGGGTCTTAGAGTTTAAAGTTGTGGTTAGGTTTCTACCTTAATTACTTTCTTGTACTTGCGGATGCTTGCAAGGGGTATAATCACAAGTATGTATTAGTCCTAGGAAGGTCGTTACATTAGCACAGGTTCACCCACACAACACTTAGCAAACTAAAGAAGATTAATCAACTATATGAAGCGAAAGCACTTGACGTTATTCCCATGTGTCCTCGAGAACGTTTGGTCATCTTAAGTAATACAACCGGTGTCGTGGTATTGGGAACGGCAGTACCTAAGAAGGTTAGATAGAGGTGTGGGGACTAGCATGGAAGCTATCGACGTTGTCCGTAGGCAGGATTGGATATAAGCAAGCGTAACGGGACGCAGGAAGTACCCAGGTTCGGAGCCCTCGTGGTGAGGTAAAACTCCTACTCCTGCCGGATCTGACTATGGGGATATACGAACTACAAGTGATCCTTGAGCAGCGTTCTCTGGCTACTGCCTTAAATGCACTGAGACCAACCCTTTCTACTGAGGCCTTGCCTCTCCTTATATAGGCAAAGAGGCAACGGTCTCACTGGCCAGTCCGACTGGCGGGCCCCACAGGCGGGTCCCAGCCGGCTGGTCATCTACAGTATCCGATATGGTATGTCGCATCGGAGTACGAGCGGTATGGCTGTCGTAGGCACAGTGGACGCCGTGCGAGCTATAGTCAGCATCGGGCCACTGTTCCTGCGTCATCCCCGCAAAGTCTTCGATATGGCCGAGTAATGGCCGGTCTTGTCATCGTACAGGGCGTACCATGCACTGATACGCACGTCGTCCTATCTCCTTGATTGGTTCCGGCTACGTCGTCGTAGTCGGCTGTTTCTTGTTGATCCGGCTACCGCGTGGTAGCCGACCTGTCTTGCCTTGTTCGGCTGCGTCTGGTCAGCCAGATGCGATCCGACTGCATGTTTCTTGTCCGGTTGGGGTATCTAGGGATCATCCCCCCGACACTAGCCCCCGAGCACGTGTGGATTCTGCCCTTAGGCGAAATGTGCGCGTGCTCCCTCCTGATTTTGAATTTGTGTCCGGCTACGCCTGGCGGTTGCGCTACCCGTGACGTCAGCGCTGACGCCGGCCACGCGCGCACACGCCATCATTGCACTGCGGCGGGCAGCGTAACGTCCCGTCGCACGTCGCCTCGGGAAGCCGCTGCCCGGCGCTTTAGTTCTTGCTCTAGGATCTTCTGCGCATCCCGCTTCGGCACACGGGATCTGGGCGGCAGTTGGGGTGAGGGTCGTCCGGATGCGCGCCACGTGGCGCTGTTGACGGTTGCGCTTCTGGTCCTTTAAAGGGACGCCGTGGGGGAGGCAGTTCCCTTCCTTCGCTCCCCTGCTTCCAGTTGCCCCTTCCCTTCCGCGCTCTTGCCCTCTGCGCTCTTCCCTTCTGTCACTGTAGCCCGCTGCGGCGCCCGTTCATCGTCGCCGACGGTACGGGTCACTGCCACTCCTCCATCGCCGCGCCTCCTTGCCAGCCGGAGAAGGTAGCCGACCGCGGGGCCTGGTGCGGCTCCTCCGTCACCGAGGACCAGATCCAGAAGTACCATGCCACCCGCGTTCTCCCGTCGAAGGAGGAGGTGGCGGTGCAGTTGGCGCCGGCGGGAGAGGTGTCTCCGCACCCGGCGGAGGGGGAGCGCGTCATCTTCCTCTCGCACCTGTCGCGCGGGTTCGCACTGCCGTGCATCCCTTCTTCCGCACTTTCATCGCGTTCTTCGACCTCCGCCTCCACCACCTCGGCGCCAACGCCATCGGAACGCTAGCGCACTTCGTGGCGTTCTGCGAGAGCTACCTCGGGATCCAGCCGGATCTCGGGCTCTTTTGTCGGCTCTTTTGAATCCGGCCACAGGTGCAGTTCACGCAAGGGCCGCTAGTCATCTGCGGCGGCGCCTCCATCTACTCCCGCGCGTAGACCGGCTACCCCAAGTTTCTTGTGCACGACACAGTACGACTGTGGCAGCAGTCGTACTTCTATGTCAAGAACCTCACCAATGTCGACCGGATCAACCTTCCGGCCTTCCAGGATGTCGAGTCCAGCCGGCTGAACTGGGACATGAAGATCCATGGCGACAAGGCGGAGTCAGATGTGATGCTGAAACGCATGTGCTCCCTCTTCCACTACCGGCTAACCGGCCTGGACGTCACCCTCAGCTGGATGTCCCAGCTGATGATGTTGTTGCAGCAGCGAGCGCACAAGATGTGCTTCTACTCCGGCCGGCTGGACCCGACCCGGTTGTCGCGTCGCGATCCCCGCTACCACAACCTGAAGGAGTGGGTGTGGACGATCACCAAGGAGCGGCTTGATGACCCACAAGTATAGGGGTGTATCGTAGTATTTTCGATAAGTAAGAGTGTCGATCCCAACGAGGAGCAGAAGGTGCTGGCTAGTGGTATGGATCAGGAATTCTCTACAAATACTTAGTAAACGGATTTTAAGGGGTTTTCGATAAAGCAAGTAAACAAAGTACGAGTAAATAAAAGACAGTAAGAATGAATGCAGCAAGTGGCCCAATCCTTTATGCAGCAAAGGACAAGCCGGTTGTATTTCTATAGATGACCAAACGTTCTCGAGGACACATGGGAAGACTGTCAAGTGCTTTCGCTTCATATAGTCGATTAATCTTCTTTAGCTTGCTAAGTGTTGTGTGGGTGAACCTGTGCTAATGTACCGCCCCATCCAAGACTAAATACATACTTGTGATTATACCCCTTGCAAACATCCGTAAGTACAAGAAAGTAATTAAGGTAGAAACCTAACCATACCTTTAAACTCTAAGACCCTTACGTCCCTTGTGTAATGGTTTCCTAACAGGGGTTCAGGTTTCTGTCACTCCGGCAACCCCTACGATTAGTAGCCAAATACACAATGCATTCCCCTAGGCCCATATAGGTGAAGTGTCATGTAGTCGACGTTCACATGACACCACTAGAAGAAGTACACCATAACTTAAATAACAATCTATTGAATCTTTCTCAACGCAACTCCACTACTAGCAACAAGAATTCTCCCATGTCCTCAAGAACTAAACGAACTACTCACAAGACATCATATGGATCATGATCAGAGATGGAATAATGATGTATAACAATCTGAACATAAACAATAATTCAATGGTTCACTCAATAGCATCAACTACAAAGAGTAATCAACACCGGGAAAGGTTCCCCTATGAACTATGCAAGATTCAACACAATTGTTACAGCAATATGGAGATGGTGATGAGGGTGCTGATGGTGATGATGGTGGTGATGATGATGATGATGATCCCGATGAAGTCCAGTTTGATGGTGGTGTTGATGGCGACGATCTCCCCTCTCTGGGAAGGAATTCCCCCGGCAGATCTGTCTGCCGGAGAGATCTTTCTCTCTCGGTGTTTTCCGCCCTGCAGAGGCGGTGGAATCTTTCTGTGGTCGCTCCCCGAGTCTTAGGGTTTCGTGGGGATGATATACGCCAGAGGAGAGAGGCTGGAGTGGGCCAGGGCGGCCACACCACTCCCAGGCGCGGCCTAGGCATGCCCGTGCCATGGGGTGGTGTGGGCCCCCTGTGGCCCACCTCCACTCCATCTTCTGGCATCCCGAGTCTTCTGGAAAAATAGAATTTTCCGTATATTTTCCCGTATTTTCTGATCTTCACGAATTTTGCCTCCAAACAGCACCTTTTCCATCAGAATCCTGACTGCAGCGGTCCATGCTCCAAAAGTCATCAACCATGCAAAAATAGATGAAATAACATAAGCATCACCTCTCAATACGAAATATATCAATGAATAATAGTGAATTAAGACATAGAATAGTGATGCAAAATGGACGTATCAACTCCCCCAAGCTTAGACTTCGCTTGTCCCCAAGCGAAACTGAGCTCAATAAACATGACCTCAGGTTTATGGAGTGAAGAGTCGATAAAAGAATACGGACAAGAAGCATCACATTCATCAAATACATAGATCATAATAGAAGACAACTCACTATTATATAACTCAACTTGCAATGAGTAAAGGAAACACAATAAAGATACATAAAGTAAATCATAATTGGTCATGGCAAACTTAGCTCTTGGTCGAAGAATAGTTGATAATTTGCTGGAGTTCACAAATAGCTGTTTTTTCAATGAAAGCTTTCAAAGTAGTAAACATCAAGATAAGAGCAATGTGCAAAACAAGGAACATAAGACATGATTGAATAAATCATCATATGAATGAATGAAACACATCAACTCAAAATACTTGCTGAGATAGAAGGGAGTAGGTTTACTGACTCAACTACAAAGTAAAAGAAAGGCCCTTCAAAGAGGGAAGCAGGGATTGCAAGTCTCATAAAGAGCTCCCAAAAATTATGATACTTACTAGCTTTCAGCTCTCATTGCCCCTATCATAGGCATCTTTAGGTGATTAAGGTGAAAGTGAGGTCCAATCTGAGTTATATGCTTGACAGACTATAAACTGAAAATCCCAAGTCCCTTGAGTACGAGGGCCGCTCCTCATGCTACTCAACTTTAGTTACCGGTAAGTTCTTGTCATCATAAGTATGTGCGTATCATTGAGAACCGCCAACGGGGTACCCCTTGCCCGATGATACGGAAGAATCCCCATATCAAAATGACAAGGCAAGAAGACAATGAGTATCTCAGCAATCTTCTTATTTACCATGGGAAAATGGTGCTTTTTTCTCTCTTTCCTCTTTTCATAGTATCTCTTTTTTTCTCTTTTCTTTTTCTCAAAAGCTATCTCTCTCTTTTTTTATAAGAAGAATGCTTCATAGATATCATTATGGTTACGCTGCAGGTTTCCACCATGTCAGCATGGATTAGACCAGCGGCCCAGACGTTTCTCTAACACACATACATAACTCCATGGACTTACAAGCTCCCCTTTTATTTCACACCGATGACATCCACAAACAAAAGAGCAAGGTATCTACTGGGTATATATTTACAAGTGTTGAAAGCGTTCCCCGTGACAGCACGGTTCTGCTAATGCCCAGCCTATAATTTGTAAGCATATAACTTTCATGGAGAGTTCACAATGGTTCTGGTTTATTAAGTGCGGAAAATAAAGTGTGCCTTCAAGTTCGTGAGAGCTTTAATCACTAATTTTTCACATAACAAGTTTAATTTGGGAGGTAGACAAAACAAGAGTTTACTTGTAATAGCAATAATGCTACTAGGTAGGTACGGTGGACACAAATGGCAAAGGTTTTGGTTTAAAGGAGGTGGATGCACGAGAAGAATACCCTCTCAGTACAGGTTTTTGGCTAGCAAGGCTAGTTAGCAAGTACAAGAGTTGAAGGAAACAACCAAACATACAAATGATAAAAACAAACATGCAATCTTCCTTGGAAGCACAAAAAGATCTTAACTAGAGAATACTAGACTTATGAGCAAATCAAGAAAGAAAGATGATGAATTTTTTTTTCTCTAGAGTACTTCTATCTTTTCTTTTCAACTCTCAAAAAGGTGTTGCTACTGACCGAGCTAGGTTTGCCAAAACCAACTAAATTAACTCAATGATCCCAGAGTGCTACCAATACTAACAACAAGATCAATCATATAACCACGAATTGAAAACTAACATAAGCTATGCAAAAGAGTAAATGAAAGAACTTCTCATTAATATTTCATAACGAAAACTCACACCAAGGCATACAAATCTAACGAGAGAGGGGACACTTCCATAATGCAAACCATACTACATAATAACTCCTCTATTCATGATATGACTCTACTAATAAGGTAAAAAGATAGAAGATAGTGATATGATACCGCGACACTCCCCCAAGCTTGGAACAAACCAAGGGGATGCCAAACCTGATGACGAGTTACTCCTTCGGTGGTGGTGGTATCCTCTTGATGAGCTCTTTGATCAGTTTCCCCAAGTCCTCAATCTCGAAGGTGAGATTACGAATCAGCTGTGAGTTTTTCGCAATGCGTCTCATGATCATGTCATGTTGAGAATTCCAGCTCTTGCTATTCTTTCCCCACTCTTCCTCCTTGAAGTCTTCTTTTCCTGCATAGCTAGAACGAGGCAAATCCCAATTGGAGGGTAATTTCCCCTTGGGCATATTCTGGTATTGATGCTCATGGATAAGGGTATGGAAAGGATTCTTGGTGCGTGGAGGAAGTGACCAGGGATCTGAACGGTGATGAGGAGGCTTCCCTCCAATGGCTGGATTTGCCACCACTCCAATGCTTGCAACGGTAATGCCGGTGTGCGGGTGTTGGCCTTGCTCCTCTTCACCTTCACTCTTGATCTCCTTCTCCTTCCCGGGGTCTTGGAGGTCTTCCTCCATAGGTTCCTTCCCTTTATCCTTGGCGGACACCATTGTGCTTCTAAACCTTCAAAGAGTATGTCCTGGCAGAAACAGATCTAAACAAAAACACGACGAAAACACGATATACGGACCTCGGGGGATCCAGGGGGTTATATATTACGAAGTTTCATATCAAAAAGGAAAGTACTAGGAGAAAATGAGTCGGAGGTGGAGTCCTGGGTGGTCTCACCACCTGGTGGCGCGGCCAGGGGTAGGCCCGCGCCATGGGGTGGTGTGGGCCACCCTGGCTCCGGTTCCATCCCTTTTTCGCTTTGTAGCTTTCCTTATTGACTGAAAACTGCAAAAATATAGTTGGATTGTATTTTCGCGGAACTTTTCTTAGCAGAACTGTTACCTAGTTGGAAACGGACTCTGCAGGTCTCTGAATTTGGTATCTAGTAGATTCTTCCGGAGTCATAACTTGAAAGGCATCAATATCTTCATCTTCATGCACTTATTACTTGATTCACAAAACCCTTCTCTTCCTTATTACACCATTGTCTCCACTTCCTGAAAATTTCTTTCACACAGTTCTCATTAGCAACATTACTATAAGTGAAGTGATAAAACCTTTTTGAGTCCAACTTCAACTGAAAACCATCAAAACATAAGCTACTGTAGCAACTCCTTCCGAAAACCCAAAAAGAATTAAAAAAGGAAATCGAATAAAGAAGCAAATGCAAGATTGGCAAAATCTGTCAAAACAGACCAGCAGGTAAAGATCAATTTTTTCGAAAATCTTCTTTTGCTCAAATCAAAACGTGCAAAACTAACGAAAGTTAATAAACAACCTGGGGCATAAGCACAAACAATTACAGCTCAATCCGATATACAGAGATCTCTCACGAATTTTTACGGTGAAGCACAAAAATCTGTTTCAGGACAGCAACTTCTCCAAATCTTACTTCTCTCTCATTAGAGGGTGATCTTGACACAAAAACCAAACAAAACGGATAAGGAGCGGTTATTACCGAGGTAATAACTTCCAAGACTCAAAGAAACAAAAACAAATTGGGTTGTCTCCCATAAAGCTCTTTCCTTATAGCCATTAAGATGGGCATGATAATTTTGAAGAAGCTCTCATAGGGATATGAATTGAAGTGAAAGAGAGCATTAAGAAGCAAAAACACACACACATTTAAGTCTAACCCACTTCCTATGCAAGGGGATTTTGTAAACAAACAAGTTATTGAAACCAAAGGCAACTACATAAGAAGGCAAAAGAAGTGTAGCATAGAAACTTTCAGCATAAAACGAGGAAACTTGATATTATTGAGATACATAAGAACACTTTTCCCTCTCTCATAGTAACTTTCAGTATCATGCATAAACTTAACAATATAGCTATCACAAGGACCATCATAGCAATAATCACTTATTCTAACAGAAAACACAGGGATAGTAGCTCTCATAACACTACTTTGTGAAACAATATTAGAGGTATCCTTACAAAGGATAGGGTGTCCCTCTTTTTCATATTTAGCAACAAAGTCTTTCACATTTGCTACAATAGGTTCATCAACCCTTTGTTTATCAGGTTCAACAGCTTTATTCATACTTTCATCTACCATACTAGCCATCATAGAATGTTCCTTTACCTTAGCTAGAAAAGGCATTTTCTCAATATAAGGTTCAGGTAAAACATGATTAGCAGTATAAACTTCAGTATTTCTTGCAGGAACACTCTTAGCAATGTCTTTATAAGGTTCATGATACTTATTCCACTTCTTTTTAGGCACTTCAATGTAAGAAGCAAAAGCCTTAAAAAGAAGCAATAGCTTGAGAATCTAGACCATAAGCATTTTTAATATTTTGAAAGTCATCAGTTCCCATAAAAGATTCAATGCATTCATAATCATAATTTATACCTGACTTTCTACCTTTGTCATTCTCCCAAGCTTCAGCATTGTCTTGAATACGGTCTAGAAGGTCCCATTTAACTTCTTCTTCCATGCGAGTGAATGATCCAGCACAAGAAGCGTCCAATAAATCTTTATCATGTAGAGGGAGCCTTGCATAAAAGTTGTTGATAATAATATTGTTGGGGAGCTCATGAATGGGACATTTGAGCATTAGTAACTTCAATCTCCCCCAAGCTTGGGATGTACTCTCTCCATCAAGAGGCCAAAAGTTATATATTTGATTCCGATCTTTATGAATCTCACTAGGAGGATAAAATTTTGAATAAAAGAGAGGTACTATTTCCTCCCATTCTAGAGCTTGACCATTCTTCAGCAGCTTATACCATTCCTCAGATCTTCCTTTCAGTGATAATGAGAATAACTTCTTCTTAACTTGATCTGTAGTAATACCTGCACACTTGAACAACCTGCATAATTCGTGTATAAAGAGTAAATGATCACCGGGATGGACAGTTCCATCCCCAACATAGTAGTTATCCATAACACGATCAATAATTCTTGTAGGAATTTTGAAAACATCTTTCTTAGCAGGTGGTGGCTTATCTACTACCTTAGCAGTGGTAGTAGCATTACCAAATAAGAAACTCAGCGAATTATCCATAACGAAAATAAAGCAACTAGCAGAAGTAAACAATACTCACAGTAGAAGTTTCCTTTACCAGTTCCACTCTCCAATAGCGCTTCACTCCCCGGTAACGGCGCCAGAAAATAGTCTTGATGACCCACAAGTATAGGGGGTGTATCGCAGTATTTTCGATAAGTAAGAGTATCGAACCCAACGAGGAGCAGAAGGTGCTGGCTAGTGGTATGGATCAGGAATTCTCTACAAATACTTAGTAAATGGATTTTTAGGGGTTTTCGATAAAGCAAGTAAACAAAGTACGAGTAAATAAAAGATAGTAAGAATGAATGCAGCAAGTGGCCCAATCCTTTATGTAGCAAAGGACAAGCCGGTTGTATTTCTATAGATGATCAAACGTTCTCGAGGACACATGGGAAGACTCTCAAGTGCTTTCGCTTCATATAGTTGATTAATCTTCTTTAGCTTGCTAAGTGTTGTGTGGGTGAACCTGTCCTAATGTACCGCCCCATCCAAGACTAAATACATACTTGTGATTATACCCCTTGCAAACATCCGTAAGTACAAGAAAGTAATTAAGGTAGAAACCTAACCACAGCTTTAAACTCTAAGACCCTTACGTCCCTTGTGCAATGGTTTCCTAACGGGGGTTCAAATTTCTGTCACTCCGGCAACCCCTACGATTGGTAGCCAAATACACAATGCATTCCCCTAGGCCCATATAAGTGAAGTGTCATGTAGTCGACGTTCACATGACACCACTAGAAGAAGTACACCATAACTTAAATAACAATCTATTGAATCTTTCTCAACGCAACTCCACTACTAACAACAAGACTTCTCCCATGTCCTCAAGAACTAAACGAACTACTCACAAGACATCATATGGATCATGATCAGAGATGGAATAATGATGTATAACAATCTGAACATAAACAATAATTCAATGGTTCACTCAATAGCATCAACTACAAAGAGTAATCAACACCGGGAAAGGTTCCCCTATGAACTATGCAAGATTCAACACAATTGTTACAGCAATATGGAGATGGTGATGAGGGTGCTAATGGTGATGATGGTGGTGATGATGATGATGATGATCCCAATGAAGTCCACCTTGATGGTGGTGTTGAATGACGATGATCTCCTCTCTCCGGGAAGGAATTCCCCCGGCAGAAATCTGTCTGCCAGAGAGATCTTTCTCTCTCGGTGTTTTCCGCCCCGCAGAGGCGGCAGAATCTTTCTATGGTCGCTCCCCGAGTCTTAGGGTTTCGTGGGGATGATATACGCCAGAGGAGAGAGGCTGGAGTGGGCCAGGGCGGCCACACCACTCCCAGGCGCGGCCTAGGCCTGCCCGCGCCATGGGTTGGTTTGGTCCCCTGTGGCCCACCTCCACTCCATCTTCTAGCATCCTGAGTCTTCTGGAAAAATAGAATTTTCCGTATATTTTCCCGGATTTTCTGATCTTCACGAATTTTTCCTCCAAACAACAGCTTTTCCATCAGAATCCTGACTGCAGCGGTCCATGCTCCAAAATTCATCAACCATGCAAAAATAGATGAAATAACATAAGTATCACCTCTCAATACAAAATATATCAATGAATAATAGTTAATTAAGACATAGAATAGTGATGCAAAATGGACGTATCACGGCTGCCGGAGGGCTGGAAGTTCAGCCTGGCGCCCTACAGCTGGGAGAACCGCGCGCCCCGGGTAGGTCCCTCTAGCCGGATTTTTTCTTTCGTATTTCTTGCCCTTCTTTCTTGTTTTATCCGACTGATATCTTGTATTCGGCAGATGTTCCATTGCATCCTTCACGAGGAGGGTGAGGCTCCCCACGATGAGTTCACGCCTGACTTGCCCGAGCCACGTGCTCGGCGGTCCGGCGAGGAGTCGGAGGGGGACGGGGATGCCTTCCCCAGCCAGAACGACGAGCCGGATGCCGACCCCCACCCGGAGGTTGACGAGGAGGAGGCCGTGCTGACCACTGATCCGGCGGCGGACCCTGCGACGGACGGCAAAGCTGGCGGGAGCGGCTCCAGCCGTTCCGGCTTCCGCCGTCCTGCCACGGAAGAGCCGGCCCCCAAGAGGAGCCGGACCAGCACCCTGCGGTCGAGCCGCCTTGGCCGGAAGAAGGGGCCGCCTCTAGTTGTGCCGGGGTACGTCCCTCCTCTTTTCTTTCGCCGTTTTCTGCCTGCTTCTTTTTTCTCCCTTTCTGCCTTTGGTTTATTTGCCTTTTCTTTCTTTCCTCTCTTCTTCTGCCTTCTTAGCATGCTGGTTTCCTTTGGAGCCACGAGCCCGGCTCGAGCGTCAAACGGGTCACCGCCCCGTGCTTCGACTGCGCCAGCCAGCGCCCCTCCTTCCTCCGAGGTGCCGCCTCCGCCTCCACCTCGAGCTGAACCGGCTACATCAGCCGGAGCGGAGGGTCCGCAGCCGGACGTGGTGGTCCAGCCGGAGGCGGATCCTCAGCCGGGTGGCTCTTCCGCGGGTGCGCGGGGGGCCGCTACCGGCAAGGAGCTCGTGGTTGTCGGCGACGACAACTCCGACGAGGAGCTGGGGGAGGAGTGGAGGACCGCGGTGGTTGCCGCGAAGGAGTCCTTGGCCGTCAACGCCGTGGATGACGCCGCTTCCTCCACCGCCTCACTGACGGCCCTTGCTGCCACCCTCGAACTGGCGGTGAAGGAGATCCGGCTACTGGAGGCCGCAGCCGGCGGGAACTGGTCCCTGGAGCAGAAGCTCATTGCTGCCAACGGGACTTCCTAGAGTAAGTTTGCTTCAACCGTCTTGCTCTTTTTTTTGCTGATAACCGGTTTTGTCGCAGCCATCCTCGTGTGCGCTCAGCGCGATATTTACCGGTTGAAGAAAGTGAATGACCGGTTGAGCAAGTCCAACTCTACTCTGCGGCTGCAGAACAAGGATTGGCAGCGAGGGTAGATGGCCTGGAGGCCACCATCAAGGAGCATGACGCCTCGCTCGCCAGCCGGACCGAAGCATTCAATCTTCTCGAGGCCCAGAACAAGGACCAAGAGAAGGAGATCAAGCGGCTGGCGACGAAGGAGAAGGCTCTGGTGGAGGAGCTGATGCAGGTTGGCCACACGGCTAAGGGTGAGTTCTTCTTCTCCGCCTTCTTTTCTTTTCGGATCCGGTAGCCGGATCTGACTCTCTTTTTTGACAGCATGTTATCCCGGCATAGACCTGCTGGCCTTCAACTGGCTACAGGAGGACTCGCCAGGAGCGCAGCCGACGGCCCAGGAGCTCGTCGTCCTCCTTGGCGAAGAAGTTGCCAAGCTTTGTCAAGCGGCACAAGACATATTCTCCTTCCTGTGGCCAGATGCTCTGGTTCCAGAGACGATGGCGCAGCTGGCTGCGAAGGTGGGGGAGGTGCCGGCTGCGGTGGACCGGCTGACGGACTTGGCGGCGCGAGCCAGAGCGGAGATGGCTCTAGCCCTCATGCTCTCTTGGTACAAGGACACCCGCGTCGAGAAGATTGACGGAGGCTTCCGTGCCGGTGCCGACCTTGCCGCCATCCGCCAGGCCCATCCGGACCTCCGGGGATCCGCCATCAAGATCGCCGACTACGTGGACCCCGACGAGGTGCTCACCGACTCGGAGTCCATCGGCACTCCTGATGTGGAAGGCCCGATGTAGCCGCATGCGGGCGCCGGAACCGGATCGAGCGCCACGCCTCCTCCTCCGCCTGAAGCTTCTGCCGGCCAAGATGCTCGTCACGGCAAGGGTCCTACCGTCTAGCCACTGCCCCGGGATGCCGGGTGTATTTGTCTTATTTAAATTTTGCTTGGAACTTGTCCTTCTGTACCGGCTGTCTCTGACGCCGGGTAGACTTATGGGAGCTTCGCCTCCCCTTTTTTTTGCTTGTTAATATTGAACTGGTTTGACTTCTCTTCAACTTGTGTGCTTTGAATTTTCTTTCAACATTTCGCCGGTTGACTTTATCCGGCTTACTTTATCCGGCAACACACCTTTAGCCAGAGGAACTGCACCTCCAGTGGGGGTGCGCTAGCGCACCCACTGGGTGTAGCCCCCGAGATTCGTAGTAGCCAGGTGCTTCGAATCTTCCTTCTTTTTCCCAAGTCTTCTATCTTTATCCGACTAGACTCGTCTTAGTCGGCTTCTTTCGCTGGCTGGACACCTTCAGCCGGGGAACTAACATTCCAGTGGGGGCGCGCGAGCGCACCCACTGGGTGTAGCCCCCGAGATTTGGAGTTGCTGGCGTAGCCATGTGCTTCGAATCCTTCTTGCCTTCTCTTGCTCCTGCCCTTGCCCTCACCTGGGATCCGAACGGCCAGCTAAACGCCCTTAGCCGGTCAGGAACTACAAGATTCCACTGGGGGCGCGCGAGCGCACGGTGTAGCCCCCAAGATTCGGAGCGCTTGATGAAGGCAAGAACTTCGAATCTTCTTCTTCTTTCCTTCCTGAATTTCGACTCAAGGTAGTCCGACAAGAATATACATACACATACACATACACATACAGATACATCCTCACATGTTAATAGGTTAGTCTACCAAATTGTAGCCAGAAAACAGACTTGTTTTTTGGGAAACTAGCTTGTGCCTCTCTGGACACTTGGTCGCTTTCCCGTGTGCTCTGCTGTTTTCGCTGCGTCCTTGCCGGGCAGCCGGGTTGCGGTCTGCAGCCGAAATTGAAGAGAGCCGACAATACATTGCGCACGGTACTGATGGCTTAGTGACCGGATTGGCTTAAGCTAGTTGCAAGGCCGGGACGCCCGGTCTGTCGTGTCTCCTCCCCGTTTTTTCGTGTGGGATACCTCGGGCATTTGCTCTTGCTAGCCAGACAGTCGGGTTATGGTTTGTAGCTGAGACGAAGAGTGGGCCTCTGACATCATCGCACACTACTCAGTCGGTTCGTTGACTTAGCAGGCCGGGCCAGCCGGCAAGCCCTCGGGTAGGGGTTGTTGGAGCCGGAAAACCATAACCGGAAAAATAGATGCAAAACGTATTTCTAGCAAGGAGCCCCCGAGCATCTCATGAGGGTCCGCATTTTCATTCATAGGGTTTGCGGGATACATACACTGTCTGGCGACTAGGTGTAAAACGGGCGCAGCAAGGCCGCGTTCTAGGGACGCTCGGCTTCCTCGTCTGATTTGTCCATCTTGTTCTTGCACGGCTGCTGCGCGTCGATGAGGTAGTAGGAGTCGTTGGGCAGCGCCCGGCTGATGATGAAGGGGGCATCCCACGGTGGCGATAGCTTGTGCATGCCCTTCATGTCTTGCACCTGCCGGAGGACCAGGTCACCCTCGTGGAACGCGACTGGGCGGATCCGGCCCGAATGGTAGCAGCGTAGTCGTTGCTGGTACAGGTCTGACCTGGACAGAGCCAGCTCGCGGGCCTCCTCCAGGAGGTACACTCCGTCTTCCCGTGCCTCCTGGTTGGCCTTTTCGTCATATAGGAGCTTGCACGGCGACTCGAACTCGATGTCCGCGGAGAGGACGGCTTCCGATCTGTAGACCAGGAAGAATGGGGTGTAGCCGGTTGATCTATTCGACGTGGTGCGGAGGCTCCATAGCACAGCCGGAAGCTCCTCGATCCAGCATCCGGGTGACCGCTCCAACGGCTCAATGAGGCGTGGCTTGATGTCGGCTAACACCAAGCCGTTTGCTCTTTTGACTTGCCCGTTGGACTGCGGGTGCGCGACGAAGGCAAGGTCCAACCGGATACCCTTGTTGCTGCAGAATCGGGCGAAGGCCCCCTTGGCGAAGTTCGTGCCATTGTCAGTGATGATGCTATTGGGGTAGCCGAACCGGTTGATGATGTCGGTGAAGAAGGTAACGACTGTCGCCCCGTCCAGCTTCCGGATAGGCTTGGCCTCGATCCACTTCGTGAATTTGTCCACCGCCACCAGCAGATGGGTCATACCCGCGCGTGCTCTCTTGAAGGGACCGACCATGTCGAGGCCCCAAACCGCGAAGGGCCAGGTGATTGGTATGTCCTTGAGTACCAAAGTTGGCATGTGCCTAAGCTGCCCGAAGCGCTGGCACCCATTGCACGCGCGAACCAGCTGCTCAGCGTCCTCGAGGGCGGTGGGCCAATAGAAGCCATGGCGGAACGCCTTGGCGACTATCGCCCTTGACGAAGCGTGGTGCCTGCACTCGCCCTGGTGGATGTCCTTGAGTAGCCGGTAGCCCGTGTCTGCATCGACACACCTTTGGAAAATGCCGGATACGCTGTGCTTGTACAGTTCGCCGTTGATAATGGTGTACGTGTGTGCACGGCGCCGGATTTTGCCTAGCTTCCACCTCATCATCCGGAAGTTCTCCATTGGCGATGTAGTTCATGAAGGGTTGTGCCCAGGATGGCACTTCCCGAATGACGAGGATGCTCCCGCTCTCCGGATGACGGATGTCGGGGGGTCGTCCAGATGGCGTATCCGGGACGGTAGCCCCCGAGCCGCTTGACGAGCCGGTAGCCCTCGGGTCTTGCGAACCGGAGGGTATTGCCTTGCCGGAGTTGGTGCGAGTCTTCTTCTTTGGTGGCTCTGCCGGCTCCGCTTCTGCTGCTCCGTTAGCCGGAGCGCTTCCTGCCCAGATGATGGAGTCTGACTCTGGCGACGGGTTGATGGAGGGCTTGCGCAGGTGCTCCAAGGAAACCCCTGGTGGGATCGCCTGCCTGGTGGATCCGATTCGGGCGAGCGAATCGGCTGCCTCATTGTTGATGCGGGGGACGTGATGGAATTCGCATCCGTCGAAGGAGGCGCTGAGCTTCTGGATGTGGAACCGGTAGAGGGCCATATTTGCATCTCTGTCGTCCCATTCTCCGGACACTTGCTGCACCACCAGATCTGAATCATCGAAGCAAAGGATCTGGTTGACACCAATTTCCTTGGCTAGCTGGAGTCCGTGCGCCAGTGCCTCGTATTCGGCTACGTTGTTGGAGGCCTTGAAGTGGATCTACAGCACGTATTCCAACCGGTCTCCCTTGGGCGAGGTGAGCACGATGCCGGCTCCCAAGCCCCCGAGCATCTTCGACCCATCGAAGTGCATCTTCTAGTGGTCTGAATCCGTAACCGGCAAAAGATAGTGGGTCTCGGCCCAGTCGACGAGGAAGTCCGCCAATGCCTGCGACTTGATCGTGAGCCAGGGCTCGTACTAGATGGAGTAGGCGGCGAGCTCGCTGGTCCACTTGGCGACTCGGACGGTAGCGTCCTTGTTGCCGATGATTTCTGAAAGGGGTGCAGTGCACACGACCTTAATCAGATGCTCCTGGAAGTAGTGCTTGAGCTTCTTGCATGCTAGGTACACGCCGTAGCACATCTTCTGGTAGTGGGGGTAGTTTTGCTTGGAGAGGGAGAGGACTTCGCTGAGGTAGTAGATGGGCCTCTGAACCGGCTGAGCCTTGCCCTCCTCGGGGCGCTCCACCACAAGGATGACGCTAACGACCCGGCCGATGGCTGCTATATAGAGCAACATTGGCTCCTTGCTAGCTGGTGTGGCTAGAACCGGCGCTGTGGATAGCATGCGCTTGAGGTCATGAAATGCGGTGTCGGCTTGCGAAGTCCAGGAGAACTTGTCCGTCTTCTTCATCAACTGGTACAACAGGAGTGCCTTCTCCCCGAGCCGGCTGACGAAACGACTGAGGGAGGCCAGGCATCCGGTGAACTTTTGGACTCCAAGCAGGCTCCTGGGCGGCTGCATCCTCTCGATTGTTGCAATCTTCTCCGGATTTGCCTCGATGCCTCGCTGTGATACGAGGAAACCGAGGAGCTGACCGGATGGCACTCCGAAGACGCACTTCTTCGGGTTCAGCTTCATCTGGTACTAGCGGAGGTTGCCAAATGTTTCTCCCAGATCCTCGAGGAGGGTGCGCTTCTCCTTGGTCTTGATGACCACATCGTCCACATAAGCATGCATGTTTTGGCCTACTGCGAGTGCAAGCACTTCTGCATGCAGCACTGATAGGTAGCGCCTGCATTCTTTAGACCAAAAGGCATGGTTACGTAACAGAAAGCCCCGTAGGGGGTGATAAATGATGTCTTGATCTGATCAGCCGGGTTTAGCCGGATCTGATTGTAACCGAAATAGCAATCTAGAAAAGACAACAAATCATAGCCGGCCGTGGAATCGATGACTTGATCGATATGGGGCAAGGCGAAGGGGTCTTTTGGGCACGCCTTGTTCAGGCTGGTGTAGTCGATACACATGCGCTAGGTCTTGTTCTTCTTTAGCACCAGGACTGGGTTCGCCAACTAGTCTGGGTGGTACACTTCCATGATGAACCCGGCTATAAGGAGCCAGGTGATCTCGTCACCGATTATCTTCCTCTTCTCCTCTACGAACCGGCGTAGAGGTTGCTTGACCGGCTTGGCATCCGGCCGCACGTGAAGTGAGTGCTCAGCGAACTCCCTCGGCACACCCGGCATGTCCTTGGGGGACCATGCAAAGATGTCCCGATTCTCATGGAGGAAGTCGACGAGCGCGCCTTCCTATTTGCTGTCCAAGCCGGCACCAATGGTGACGAACTTTGTCTCCTTTGCCGGCTGGAAAGCTCCTTCTCCAGCCGGTTTGCTGCTAGAAGGTATGTTCTGCTAGGCCATGGCCACATTGCGCATGATCACGTGCTTCTCCTCGGCTATGATGAGGGCCTCTGCTAGTTTGGAACCGGCTGAGGCGCACTCTATCGACCACTTGAAGCAGCCGGCGATGGTGATCACGCCGTTGGGTCTCGGCATCTTTGTCTTGAGGTACGCGTAGTGGGGGACAGCCATGAACTTGGCGAGGGCGGGGCGCCCGAGGAGAGCATGGTAGGAGCTTGTCAGGTTTACCACCTCGAACCAGATCGGTTCGCGGCGGAAGTTCTCCTTGGTCCCGAAGATGATGTCTAGCTGGATTTTACCCAGCGGGGCGCAAGCTGGCCCTGACAGTACGGCGTGGAACGTTGTGGTAGTCGGGTGCAGGTCGCATTCGCGAATGCCTAGCTTCTCCAGCGAGGACTGGTAAAGGAAGTTGAGGTTGCTGCCTCCGTCGATGAGGACGCGCGAGAATCGGCAGGTACGCACGTTGGAGCTGATGAGGGGGTCGAGCACCATGGCGTAGCCCCCGAGAGTCGGCATATGCTCCGGCTGGTTTGCGCGGCTCCAGGTGATGGGGGTTTTCAACCAGTTCAGGTACTGGGGGACCGGAGAGATGATGGCGTTGACCTCCTTGGAGCGTCGCCTACGGCTGTGCTTGTCGTCCAGCTCTGTCTCGAAGATATGGTAGGCGGCGTGTGGCTGGGAGTACCCGTTGTTGTTGTTGCCGTCGTTACCATCATTGCCGGCTCCCCTAGCCGGTGGTGGTGATCCATCGGGAGGAGGCGGGGGGAGACGAGGCTGGTTACCCTGGTCTTTTAGGCGGGTCGAGCTGCAATTCCGAGTGGTGTGCGTAGCCGGTTTGAAGGGACCGCTATGCCACTTGCACGGGCCGTCAAACATCTGGTCGAAGGTGAGCCGTGGCTTCTGCCTCCTTGCATCGTTAGCCGGCGCGTCGGGGGTGCCCTCCACAGCATTGACCTGCCGCGCGTGGTAACCGGGCTTCTGTTGTCCGGCTTGGCGGTCCCCATGGAACCGGTTGTCGTTGCCGTGGCGCCTAGAGGATCCGGCTTCGCCAGCCGGATTGCTCGAACGGTCGCGAGCCGGCTCTTTGGGGGTCGGACGCCCATCAGCATTTACTCGGAGGGGCTTCTTCATGGCGGCATCCGCCATGGCGTACTGGTGCGCAACCGTCATGAGCTCCGCCATGGTTTTTGGCTCGTCACACAGTAGCCGGTGGCGAAGCATGGTGCCTTCTCGGCAACCCTCGATGAAGAAACTGATGGCTTGGCTCTCTAGGATGCCCTCGCAGGTGTTGCGCAGCTCCGTCCACTTGGCGAGGTACTCGCGGTCAGTCTCGCGGTCACCCTGGACACATAAGGCCAGGTCGCGTGGGCGCCCCGGGCGCTTGTACGTGCCATTGAAGTTGCGGACGAACACCTTCTCGAAGTCTGGCCAGGCGTTGATGCTGTTGGGTGCGAGGCTGTTGAGCCACGTCATTGCCTATCCGGTTAGCATGAGGGGGACGTAGCGCATGGTAGTGCGCTTGTTCCCATGGGAGATGTCGACTGCCGTAGCGTAGTCGGTCAGCCAATCTTCTGGCTTCATGCTGCTGTTGTACTTGGGGGTGTCCCTGGGTAGGGAGAACTTATCCGGAAATGGCTCGTTCCGGATGCGGGGTCCGAAACAAACCGGGCCGGTAGAATCTTCCTCCTCCGTGATGCGCGCTTGAGTGAGGAGCTCGATGCGGTCACGGGCATCCGGGCAATCCGGGTTGGGCGCTCCCACCCGCCCCGAGAGACGGGAACCGGTGGGTCTAGGTGCTCCGTTGGTGGAGGGGGAGGCGGTGGGTTGCTGTTCACCGTCTGCTCCCGGCGCGGCTGGCCCCTATTGCCAGAGCTGCGACGCCTGCTGCGGGCATTAGACGGCTGAGGGGAGGACGCCTGCTGGATATCGCGCGGCTCGCCCCTGCTGTTGGCAGGCAGCTTGCTCCCCCTGGAGTATCTAGGGTCCTCCTGCATCTTCCGGTTGGCGTCAGCCTGCTCGTCCGCGATGCGGAGGAGCTCCTACACGCGAGCATGCTGGCGGGCTCGCTCCTCGCCCTCCAGATTGGGCATTTCATTTGCCGCGGCTCGTGTCGTGCATAGGTTCTTGATGGGCGTGCTATAGGTGGGCCGGATGAGGGCGGGTGCGGGATTCGGCTCCCCATCCTTTTCCATCCTACCGCCTAGCTAGCCGCCCCGGCGCCGCACCTGGTCGCGCCGGCTCGGCTCCGCGGTAGCCGGAGTGAAGCCATGCGCGCGGTCGTACTCGCGTCGGGTGATCTCGAGTTGCTTGCGGGTAGCCGCCAGCTCCATCGCCTCCTGGAGGAGGATCTGTCTCTCCATGGAGAAGTTGGCCTCCGCCTCCTCCGGGTTATCCCCGAGGTTAACCGGCGTCAGGAGCCGATCAATGGTGTCCTCCACCGGGTTCCGAGGCTGCGGAGTGGCGGAAGTTCCGACCTCGTCCGTGCCTCGCTCCCGCGGCTGGCGGGGGTGAGAGCTGGAGCCGGCCATCAAGACCTCCATGCCGCAGGACGCGACGGAGGTGCTACCGCCCGGATGTGGCAGCTCCGCGACAGAGACGATCTCCCTAGGGAAACGCTCCGGAACGGTGGCGACGTAGACAAGGAGGTCGCCGAAAAGCAGGACGGTGCCGTTCGCCGGGAAGGAGGTTCCGGCGAAGCAGGAAGCGTTGTCGATGACGCAGTCAAATTTGCCGAGCGTGAGCACCAGGCCGGAGGCCACGCGCTCACCGGCTGAAGTGCGGGGTCCCGTGCGGAACGTGACTCCGGTCGAAGCCATAGCCCCACGGTGGGCGCCAACTGTCGTGGTATTGGGAACGGCAGTACCTAAGAAGGTTAGATAGAGGTGTGGGGACTAGCAGGGAAGCTATCGACGGCGTCCGCAGGCGGGATTGGATACAAGCAAGCGTAACGGGGCGCAGGAAGTACCCAGGTTCGGAGCCCTCGTGGTGAGGTAAAACTCCTACTCCTACCGGATCTGACTATGGGGATATACGAACTACAAGTGCTCCTTGAGCTGCGTTCTCTGGCTACTGCCTTAAATGCACTGAGACCAACCCTTTCTACTGAGGCCTTGCCTCCCCTTATATAGGGAAAGAGGCAACGATCTCACTGGCCAGTCCGACTGGCGGGCCCCACAGGCGGGTCCTAGCCGACTGGTCATCTACAGTATCCGGTATGGTATGTCGCATCGGAGTACGAGCGGTATGGCTGTTGTAGGCACAGTGGACACCGTGCGAGCTGTCGTCAGCATCGGGCCACTATTCCTGCATCATCCCCGCAAAGTCTTCGGTATGGCCGAGTAATGGCCGGTCTTGTCATCGTATAGGGCGTACCTTGCACTGATACACACGTCGTCCTATCTCCTTGATTGGTTCCGGCTACGTCGCCGTAGCCGGCTGTTTCTTGTTGATCCGGCTATCACGTGGTAGCCGGCCTGTCTTGCCTTGTCCGGCTGCGTCTGATCAGCCGGACGCGATCCGACTGCACGTTTCTTGTCCGGTTGGGGTATCTCGGGATCATGCCCCCAACAACCGGCTTGCCTTTGCTGAATAAAAGATTGGTCCACTTGCTGCATTTATTCTTATTGTCTTTTATTTACTCATACTTTATTTACCTGCATTATCAAAAAACCCTAAAAATCCGTTTGCTAAGTATTTGTAGAGAATTCATGATCTATACCACTAGCCAGCACCTTCTGCTCCTCATTGGGTTCGACACTCTTACTTATCGAAAATACTGCGATACACCCCCTATACTTGTGGGTCATCATTGCCGAATGTCCGTATGAAAAGAGATAAGATCATGGTGGTGTACTTGTTTTGAAGTTAAAGGCAAAGGTCCCTTTCAAGAAGCCCTTCAACAAGAAGAATGCCACCAACAAGAAGTTAGCTGACATTGCATTGATAGCACATGAAGAGTTCTCATCCGATTATGAAGATAAGGAAGAAGAAGAAGAAACATCGAATGGTGTGGCAGCCATGGCCATCACCTCTACACCCACTTTCTCACTCTTCGACTCTCCAAATGAGAGTATCTCCAACAAGAATGTCACTTGCCTTTTGGCAAGAGCATCGGAGGTATCACCATCCCCTATCTCCACCTCTATAATCAATGATGATTTAACTCTTGAGTGAAGAAGGAATTAGATTCTTTTGATACTTATATGACTAACTTTCAAGGGGAGCACAAGAAGAACTTTGTAAATCTCTTGAATCAACTCTCTCACATGCAAGAGCTTCTTGATGAGAGATGCAAACTTGGGAGGGAGCACATCCTGGAGATGGATGCTTTAACCAATGCTTTAGAAGATGATAAAGAGACTAGGGAGTATCTTAAATAAAAACTTGAAGGCCTCGATGATTCAAATGATCTAATTGTCTCTAAACTCATTAAGGAACGTGATCATGCAATTGCTAAGTATAAAAAGGGTAAAAATGATAAGACTGAGTTTGGTATTGTTCATGACAAACTTGTTGAGGACTTTGAGAAGCTTGACAAGGCTCACAAGGCCTTGGAAAGTGACTCTTGACACTCACAAAGTCTCGTGACAACTTCAAACTCAATTGACAAATGTTGCCTCACCTAGTATTTTTGTTCCCTCTAGTAGTACAAATACCTTTGAAGAAAATGCTAGGTTGACGGGGGAACTTGCAAAGGCCACCTTCCCCTAAGGGAACAAGTCTCTTGATGACGTTTTAAGTAAGCAAAGGTCAAGTAATAAGAAAAAAGGCATTGGCTATGTGTCCAAGGCCAAGAAGAAGAACAACAAGAAAAAGAAGGGCAAGCCCGCACAAGAAAAGGACAACACCATTGTGAGCAATACCAAAAGTGGTAAAACTATGCCACAAGATGACTTTGCAGGAATTGCTAACCCTCACTATGTATTAATGCGTGATTATTTTGGTGATGTTTATGCATAATATGTTGGGCCACTTGATGGTTATATTGCTTAGTCTATTTGGGTTCCCAAGACCCTTATCACTAACAAAAGAGGACCCATTGGAAAATGGGTACCTAAAAACTAGTTTGATCTCTTGTAGAACTATACTTTCGGCGGGTCAAAGTGGGTGCTTGATAGTGGTTGCACAAGTCATATGACCGGAAGAAAGGCGATAATGATGGAGATTAAGCCAAATCAAGATCATATAACTGTCACATATGCTGATAAGTCAAAATCTTAGGTAATGGGTCTTGGAAAGTTTGTGGTGGCACACGATATTACTCTCGTGGATGCCATGCTTGTTGAGACTCTTGGATATAATTTTCTTTCAGTCCGTGCTCTTGGAAGATGGGCTTTTCCATCTTTATTGATGATGATAGTGTGGTTTTCTTGTGGAGCAAGACTCTAAAGGTTTCTTTCGTTGGGTACGTCGAAAATGACTTGTATGTGGTGGACTTTTCAGGAAATCCACTAAAAGTGTGATGTTCTTATTCGGAAAGGCTTATGTGGGTTGGTTATGGCATCGCCGACTAGCCCATGTCAATATGATAACTTTGCAAAGTCTCCACAAGGGTGGCCATATTGTTGGACTAAAAGAAAATGTTTGTTTTCCCAAAGATTGTGTGTGCAGGGCTTGAGTTGAAGGAAAGATGCATAACTCTCCCAACAAACTAAACAACATTATAAAATCCAAGAGGATCTTGGATCTCCTTCATGTGGATCTCTTTGGTCCTCCATCTCATGGAAATCTTGGTGGGAAGAAATATTGTCTGGTGATTGTTCATAACTACTCAAGATATACATGGGTATATTTCTTCAAGTTGAAGAGTGAGATCCAATAATACTTCATCGACTTTGTCAATATGGTTCAACGTTAATACAATGTCCCGTGTTGGTGATACGAAGCGACAACGGCGCTGAGTTCAAGAACTACACATTGAATGGATTTCTTAGTGATGAGGGGATAAAACATCAATATTCCGCTGCATATACCCCTCAACAAAATGGTGTAGCTAAGAGGAAGAACCGAACATTAATGGATATGGCAAGGTCCATGTTGGCGGAGTTTAAGTCTCCATACAATTTTTGGGCTGAGGCAATCTCCATCGGATGCCATGCATCGAACCGGCTCTACCTTCGCAAAGAGTTGATCAAGACTCCATATGAAATACTTATCGGTAACAAGCCCAATGTTTCATACTTCCGGGTGTTTGGTTGTAAGTGTTTCTATCTCATAAAAGGTGTCTGTTTGTCCAAATTTGATTCCAAAGATTTCTAGGGTATTTTTGTTGGCTATGGTCTCGATTCCAACACTTATAGTATCTATGATAAACTCTCTAGAATTGTCATAGAATCTTGTACTGTGATTTTCAAAGAATATGATGGCCCCAAGCAGGGCAGGTTGATGTTTGTGATGTAGATGATGAAATTCCTCAAGATGCCATAAGAAGAATGGGTGCGGGATTCATCCGCCCTATTGAGGAACCCCTTGTGGCGGATCGAGAACTATGCTCTACACAAGTGGAGCCCTCATCTTCAGAACTTCAACAAGCTCCTATTATTGAGGATAATGATGACCCAAACTAAAGACAAGCTGAGAACCCTCACCAAATTGATCAGGCTAGAAGCTCTGGGCTAGATTATTCGGTCTCTCCTTTGACCAGACTGTCTAGCCCTACGCAATCAGTTGCACAAAACAAATTTATTCAGTCATCTCCAAGATCATCTCAACACCTTTCAACTAGTATGCCTGATCAAGACCAGGATTAACCTATACCTCATATTTATGAAAATGAACCCTTTGTTGATCAAGGTCAAAATGAAGGTCAAGACGGGGACCAGAATGATGAAGAGATCCCCACAAGAAATAGCATGGAGGTCGAAACTCGTCACAAAGCTAGAGTGGATAGAATGTTGGAAAGAAGAGACCACACTCCTGAGAATGTTCTTGGTGATCTAAGGAGTGGAATGTCCACTCGAGCTCAATTGAAGCATTTTGGTGAGCTTCAAGCTCATATATCCATGGTGGAGCCCAAAATAGTGTGGGAAGCTCTTGAAGATTCAGATTGGTTAGAAGCCATGCATAAGGATCTCAACAACTTTGAGAGAAACAAAATATGGAAGTTAGTAGAAAATCCCAAAGATTGCCACAATGTTATTGGCACTAAATGGATATTCAAGAACAAGCAAGATGAACATAGAATTGTTGTGAGGAACAAGGCAAGATTAGTAGCTCAAGGGTTCTCTCAAATTGAAGGCATTGATTATGGAGAGACCTATGCTCTCGTGTCTCGCCTTGAGTCCATCTATATCCTTCTTGCATATGCTGCACACCATAATTTTAAATTTCAACAAATGGATATCGAAAGTACTTTTCTAAATGGTCCATTGCATGAGTTGGTTTATGTTAAGCAACCCCTAGGGTTCGAGGATCCCAACTTCCCAAATCACGTCTACAAGCTTGATAAGGTGCTCTATGGGCTTAAACAAGCTCCACGCACGTGGTATGAGCACCTTAGAGAGTTGTTGTTTGACCGTGGGTTGGAAGTTGGGAAAATTTATCCCGCCCTTTTTACTAAGAAAGTCAACGGGGAACTTTCGGTTTGCCAAATATATGTTGATGATATTATCTTTGGCTCGTCTAACAAAGCGTTTAATGATGAATTCTCAAAGCTTATGACTAATAGGTCCAGGATGTCTATGATAGGATAGTTGAGGTTGTTCCTTGGCTTTGAGATCAAGCAAATAAGGGGAGGAACCTTCTTCAATCAATACAAATATAGTCAAGACATGCTCACGAGGTTCAACATGAAAGAACTAAATGGAGGTCCTACTCCCATGGCAACAAAGGCTCATCTTGAACTAAATCCAAATGGTAAAGATATGGATCAAAAGGTATGCTGATCCATGATTGGTTCTTTGCTTTATCTATGTGCATCTAGACCCGATATTATGTTAAGTGTAGGAGTGTGTGCAAGATATCAAGCGACTCCTGAAGAAAGCCACTTGATGGCGGTCAAAAGAATCTTTCTATATTTGGTTCATACCCCAGATTATGGTGTGTAGTATCCTAGAGGATCAACATTATCTCTTTGTGGATACACTGATTCAGATTAGGCTGGTGATAAGGATGATAGATCCTTGGTGTGTTGGTCTTCTAAGAAACAAAACTGTATATCTCTCTCCACCGCCGAGGCGGAGTATGTGGCCGCTTATAGTGCGTGCACCCAATTGTTATGGATGAGGCGTACTTTAAAGGAATATGGTGTCCATTGTGACAAAGTGCTTCTTTTATGTGACAATAAAAGTGCTATCAAGATTGCCTACAATCCGGTGGATCATACAAGGACAAAGCTTATTGAGATTCGTCATCATTTCATTAGAGATCATGTTGCTCGGGGAGATATTGAGTTATCCTATGTGTCAACCAAAGACCAACTTGTTGATATATTCATGAAGCCACTTGATGAAGCAAGGTTCTGCTATTTGAGAAATGAACTAAATATTGTAGATTCAAGAAGTTTGACTTGATCATCCTGCATACTCACCTATTACTTGATCACTGTGTGGTTTAGGTGCAGGCATGGACATAGGGGGAGTGCGGTCCTAATCTATTGGGTTATCCCTCCCCCCATAATGCCAAAATTAAGAAACTCAATTATCTTAATATCATTCTTTTGATATGAAAGCTTCATTGATGAGTAGTGGCTATGAACCCAAGGATAATTCTTCGCGGTGTCATGCCTATCGTCCATACCGCAAAATTTTGGGCTGATATGCGTTATTGAGCCCAAAAAATGGCTTTTGTAGATACTGCAAAATGGGTCGTACTGGATTTTTTTTGCCATTTCTCGCAAAACGGCTCATTCGTCCCACATATATAAGGGACGGGAGGGGTCGGATGCGGTAAAACGCATCCCATTCTCCCCCTTTTCCCCTGCGTAGAAACCCTCGTTGTCACCGTTCGCTCAGATTCAGGCCGAGTCCTTCGCCGGAAAACAAATTGTCGCCACCCACCACATCCTAGCCACCCTGTCGTGCCATGGACAGCCAATCGTGTTGGGATTTGGCCGGACGAGGCCGCCGTTTGCCGTGGCGCGGAGGGAGATCCGATGGTCGAGCTTTGTGCCTCCGCCGAGCGAGGAGGAGTTCTGCCACCGCCGCTCCGAGCAGGCTCGCGCGCGTGGCACCCTCGCTCGCTCTCGCATGACGTCCTCCGAGCAGGATTCGCTCCCGCCACGCATGATGTTGAGGCGGGTAGCTCTCCGGTCGCCATGAGCGTTGGCCCACGCCTCCGCACGCTATCTTCGGTAGTTCGCGCGCCGCCTCCAGCTCCCGCGCCCGTCCCCGCCCCAGCTCCCGATGTCGCACGGTGGGGCCACATCTCCGACGAGTAGGCGGACTCTGGCTCGGAGGAGGACGACGAGGTCCGTGAAGCGAAGTTCAATTCTCTCGGGACCCTCATCTCGGACGTGTGGGCCCGCACGAAGCGGCGCCGCCATGAGCACGAGGCCGAGCTACGGGAGCTCCGCCACGTTTATCGCCACTCCGCCCGTGAGCACTAGGCCCGACTCGGGGTCTTCGTACTCGACTACTTTGATGACAACTCTGGCTCCGGTTTCGAGTAGGCGACAGACAATGACGCCGTGGACTCTCCGGTGAGTAGGTACCACCGGTGGCTAGATTGGATGTATAGTGCGGCATCTAATATTTTGATGTAAATATGGTGATCTTGGATGTGATCAAAACTCTCCCCTGTATGTATGAACTAGTGCCAATGTTTTATTTTTAAATATGCAGTTCATTATAGTGTATCTATTCCACCGCAGCAAATTTCATACTGCAAACGTGGTTTGTAGTTTACCGCAAACCATGTTTGCGGTATGCACGTTTGCAGTCTCTACTATAGATGCTCTTACATGGTGGCCTCGGCCACCGCCCTCTTTGTTGTGAAGAGTTGGTTCATCTTTTGATTGAATATGAGATTTATTGGATATTTATCTTGAGTTTTCACTGAGTCTTGGTTCTTCACAGATTGGCATCTTAACCCAAGCCTTTTCCCTTTATACAAAACTTGTTCTCCATCATATATGTCCCCATACACTTGAATCTGGTAGTTTTGGTCGAAGAGGGCCGGAGATTCCGGTGTGCTTACACTAGAGTTTCTAGTCAGTCCGGAGTTTTCGGTCCATTGGACCGGAATCTTTGGTCTGGGACGGTTTCAGGCAGTTACTAAAGGAGGACGGGGTGGAAGAGGCACACAAAACTCTTTCTTCCACCTCGACCTCCACTCTCACTCCCATCACCTCCTCCTCCAAAACCGCCGCCTCGGGGCCCTCTAGCCGCTGGGATCCGTCGTGCCGCCGACCACCTCCACCCTCACCACCCTTGGGTTGTTCCTCATCGGTGGAATCTCTCCAATGGACAAATCTGGTACCCTCTCTCTCATAGTGGACCTAGGGTTCATCCCCTTCATGTATTTTGAGCAATGAACTGGTTTTTCACTGGAAATTCATGTATGTGTGCACTACTATCACAATCGCTTCAGTTATTTGCCCGATCTACTAGAAGTAATGCCTCCCACAGCCTCCATGTTCAACCCGATATCTCCGGACCAGAGTTTCTGGTCCGACCAGAGATTCCGGTGTTGCACACCGGAGACCCCGGTGTGGTTCACTTGTAGCACATCCTGCAAGGGCTTGAGGGTCTTGTTTTGTCTCTGGGACATATATGCGTACCTCCATTCTATCCACCTTCCTCTATACTCACATGTGGCTCTGGTTCTCGTCGTGGTTGCACCAAAGCCACGTCCAAAAGAGGGGACCCGCAGTTTGATGAAGAAGCTGGACAATATGTTATTCCGCCGTCTAACCGGAAGCAGCTGGCCAGAGATGTTGCATATATGAGAAGGGGGCATGAGCACATTGAGTAACAAAACCATGCCAAAAGGTCCAAGTATGAAAATTTGTGGTCTCTTGCCCATATGTCAAAGAAAGTGTATCGTGAGCTGTGCAAGACAAGGTTCTATTACTTGCCAAGAACCGGCGATGACCCATGTTATTGGAGGAAGGAGCAAAATGTATTCATGCCGGATATCTATCACAAGCTCACCAAGTCCCTAGTTTGTCCACAATGGTATATGGACGTCCCCTACATGCGTGCCAATTACTACTTCACAGATGCTCTTTGGGTCACTATGAAGCTTGGTCTACACAATCTTATGGAGCTCCATGAGGACTACAACATTGCCCTGGTTCAACAATTCTATGCCATAGTTGTATTTGATCATATGAGGCTAGGACCATGACATGGATGACCGGTAACTTCCGCTGCTCTTCAAACTTTTATGATTTTTCCAGAGTCATTCAGCAGACCTTTAGTGGCGTGTATGTTCCAATTGGCCACCGCATGCCTGATGCTGTTCTTGGAGAAATAAAAAACAAGCTAGCACCTCTCTATGGGAAAGATGGCACTATTGGGGAGTCCAAGAGACTTAAGCCTCTCTACAATCTGCTGTTGAGGATCTTTCGACACACCATTTTCCCTAGTGCTGGAAACAATGATGCTATTTGATGTGGACTTGTCAACTTACTCCATCATGCTCACAAGGTGGTTTGTGTTGGGCCTACTGCTGATTGATTCACTATTAACATCATGGACTTTATTTTTGAGGAGATGCATCATGCCATTCTCTATAGAAAATCTCCTCCATATGCACCTCTGATACGTCCAAAACGTATCTACTTTCCCGAACACTTTTGCTATTGTTTCTCCTCTAAACTTGTGTGATTTGGATGCAACTAACACGGACTAACGCTGTTTTCAGCAGAATTGCCTTGGTGTCTACTTTTTGTGCAGAAAATCAACTATCAGGAAATATCCCAGAAAATATGCCAAAAATCCTATTTCACCTAAAGAATCTAGGAGCCAGAGTACGAGACGGAGAAGAGCCAGGGGTGGCCACACCACCTGGTGGCGCGGGCCAGGCTAGGCCGCGCCAGGGGGTGGTGTGGGCCCCCCAGGCACCCCTCGGTCTCCCTCTTCGCCTATAAGAAGCCTTCTGACCTAAAAACTCCGGGGGGTTCGACGTTTTTCCAGAAGGAGTTCCGCTCCGCCGCCACCACCAGATTCCACGAAACAACACCAGAAACTCCGTTCTGGCACCCTGCCGAGACGGGGAATCGGAGGAGATCATCGCCATCATTATCACCATCGCTTCTCCATCGACCATCCATGTTTCCCCCATCTATGAGTGAGTAATCCCCCGCTGTAGGCTATGGGGATGGTAGGGATTGGATGAGATCGTTCATGTAATGGCATCAGATTGTTAGGGCATGGTGCCTAGTATCTTTTATTAGTGCTTTATGACTTTGTTGCAACTTGTTGTGCTTAATGCTTGTCACTAGGGCCCGAGTGCCATGATTTCAGATATGAACTTGTTATTGATTCATTATGATAGTATTGTTTATGGTCTTATCTGCAAGTTGTATACACATGTTGTTGTCCGGAACCAATGGACCCGAAGTGACAGAAATCAGGATAACCGGAGGGAATGGCTTTGATGTGAGGATCACATGTGTTCACGGAGTGTTAATGCTTTGCTCCGGTGCTCTATTAAAAGGATCACCTTAATTGCCAATAGTTCCCTTGAGGCCCCGCTGCAAACGAGCTGGCAGGACAAAAGATGTTGTTCAAGTTCTCATTGTGAGCACGTATGACTATATATGGAACACATGCCTAGGATTGGCTAGTACTTGGGTGCTTTATCTTATTTATCTACAATTGCCCTATGTTCTGATTGCTATTTGAATTGTCTTGTCCATGCGACGCCCGTCCATCCATCCCTATGCCTACCGCACTCGAATCCCACTGTTTACTGCTTTTGTTACTACTGTCTTTGCTTTGCTACTGTTGTTACTTTAATATTCCTACTACAAAGTGTTGCTACTGCTAAACTACTGTGAGCAAGATTGTTTCCAGGTGTAGCTGAATTGACAACTCAGTTGTTAAGGCTTATAAATATTCTTCGGCTCCCCTTGTGTCGAATCAATAAATTGGGTTTCACTTCCCTCGAAAATACTACGATACACCCCCTATACTTGTGGGTCATCAAGACTATTTTCTGGCGCCGTTGCCGGGGAGCATAGCTTTATTTATCAAGTTCACTTGGATTCTCTGTTGTTCGCTGCTATCCATCCATCATGGGTAAGTCTCGTGATGGCAAGTTTCCTATTTTACCATCCACTACAAGAAGAGGTACGGTTCTGAACACCTTTGCTGCTCTTGATTCACCATCTGTTATAAGTAAGCTCGTTACACCACCACATACACATGCTACACAAACTACTACTACCGCTGAATCTGAAACTTTTGATGCTTATGATGCTGCTTCTACTGTGCTTGATCAGAGTGGTTCATTAGGTCCTTTCCTAGATGCTACGATTGCTAGAACTATAGCTGGAAATACTGAAACTCCTAATGAAGACACTACCACGCCTGTTAGTTCACCTGAGTCTAGTGAACGTTATGATATTGAAGATGGTTATGTTGAGATGACCGATGAATTTATTAAAGAGTGTAAAAACACCCATGATAGGAGCATTGCTAAGAGTCTCCTTGAGAGGCGTACTATTAGACCCAACTTGTCTCCTATTGCTAAGTTTGTTGCTTCTCCCATAAACATTACATATAAAGATTATGATTTCTCTCTCGATCTATCTTACATAGCTATTGTTGAGAAAGAACCTTTTTGTGGGACTAAGAATGAAAGTGCGGTAGCACATATGAATGAACTTTCTACCATGAGTGGCTTGTTTTCTGATGATATTAAGATGCGTACTTGCTTCGTTGCCAAGATCTTCCCCTTTTCACTGAAAGGAGAAGCTAAAACTTGGTTTAGTAATTTACCTCCTGGATCTATTGATAGCCCTGAGTGCTTGATTAGTACTTTCCTGCAGAAATATTTTCCTCCTAGTGCTAGACATGCTATTTTGCAGGAACTTTTTGATTTTAAACAGGGAGAAAAAGAGGTATTGCCCGAATCTTGGGCAAGGTTTTGTGCTTTGATTCATGCACAGGCTGGAAGTCCATTACCTAAGAATGAGCTTCTTGATATACTTTATAATGGACTAACTGAAGAATCTAGGACATACCTAGATAGTTGTGCTGATTGTGTTTTCAGGAATAGGACTCCTAGGGAAGCTGAGGAATTAATGGCTAAAATAAGCAAGAACTATGAAGATTGGACTCCTCCTGAACCAGCTATACCTGAAGTAATTGTACCTAAACCTACTATTCAGGTGCCTATTCCAACATCAAAGAAGAGGTGAGTTATTGAATTAAATGATGAAGTGATGAAGGAAGCTAATAAATGTTTTAAGGAGAAGGGAATTAAATCTGCAGATGTCAAGAATTTACCTCCTATAGAAGAATTATGTAAGCCTATTCCCTACTCACCCACTATTGAGGTACACTCTCTCCAACACTTCGATGAAGGTGATATCCCTTACTTTAAACCTCTTGATCAATGCTTAGAAGAATTCGATATCTTTATTGTTAAGCAAGATAAATTTAATAAAAGGGTGCAAAATCATCTAATGGAAAACACTAGAGCTATTTTTGAGTTGAAAGATATTGTGGAAAAAACCTCTAATGATGTTAAAATGATTGTTAAACACTTTCAAATAGTTCAAACTCAACTAGATCAACTCGTTAAAGTGCAAAAAGACTTGCTAGTTAATGCTGCTAAAGAAAAACATGCTTATGAAATTAGAACTAGAAGTGGTGCTGCTACCCAGGATCCTCTATATCCTGAGGGGCATCCCAAAAGAATTGAGCAGGATTCTCAACAAGCTGAAAATAGTGGCTCTACTCGTAAGAAAAGGAAAAATAAACATAAAACTGTTGTAGAACCCTCTAAACCTGCTCTAGATCCTAATAGGTATATCTATCTCTAATGCTGAAACTGAAAGTGGTAATAAAGAAAATGAAGTTCCTAATGAAGAGAAAGTTGAGGAACAACCTGAAAACCACACTAAGAATACTAAATACACCAAAGAAGATTTTATTGCTAAGAAACATGGTAGTGAAAGAGAACCTTGGGTCCAAAAACCTATGCCTTTCCATGATAAGAAACACAAGTCAAAGGAAGATGAACACTATAATAAGTTTTGTGAGTGGATGAAACCTTTATTCTTGCAAATTCCTTTGACCCATGCTATTAAATTGCCTCCTTACTCAAAGTATATGAAGGATATTGTCTCGAATAAAAGGAAGATCCCTAATGAAGAAATTTCTACTTTGCTTGCTAATTATTCCTTTAATGGTAAGGTTCCTAAGAAACATGGAGATCCTGGGATTCCAACTATCACTTGCTCTATTAAGAATAGTTATGTTAGAACTGCTTTGTGTGATTTGGGAGCTGGTGTTAGTGTTATTCCTTTCTCTCTCTATAAGAGGCTTCAACTAGAAAAACTGATACCAACTGATATATCTTTGCAAATGGCTGATAAATCTACCACTATTCCTATGGGTATATGTGAGGTTGTAGCTGTTCAAGTGGCTAATAATTGCTTGATATTAACTGATTTTGTTGTGCTTGAAATGCCTGAAGATGATAATATGTCTATTATTCTTGGGAGACCTTTTCTTAATACTGCAGGAGCTGTTATTAATTGTAATCAAGGAAAGGTGACTTTCAATGTGAATGACAAGGAACATACTGTCTATTTCCCCAAGAAGGTTGAAAGAACTTATGGTTTGAATTCAATTGAACATGTTGAGGGCATTCAAGTTGGAGAAATATATTGTCCCATACCAAGAGAAAAATTTGAAACTATTTTGATTGGGACCATTGCTATCAAGGTTGAGGTGACATAATCATTAGTGTAATAAAAAGTTTTGTCTCATATGGAATTGTTTTGGTAGCAAGACTTGATCAACCTTGTTAACAAAAGGATTTCATTGAACAAAACAATGTTTTCACTATGATTATCTCCGTTTACTTCTAGTACTATCCATTTTAGTTTTTGATTTCGTTTAGCTTTATTTTTGTTGTTAGTTGCTTGCATGTTAGAGTGTCTTTGAACTTCTGTAGTTCTAGCTTTGTTTTGTCCTTGCATCATGTTTCCAAAAAAAATCTGTCTATCAGAAAATCATTCTTCTATGCCTGAAAATGCCCAAAAATAAAGTGTCTCAAAAAATTCCAGAAAATTCATATTAAATTTTTGCATGAAAAAAGGGGCAGAGGAGTACCTAGGAGGTACCAGTGGGACCCACCAGGCAGGCACACCACCTGGTGGCGCGGCCTGCCCTGGGTGGCGCCATGCCCTAGTGTGGGCCACCCTGGCCCCCCACTAACTCTCTCACATGCCACTTTCTTCTCTCTCCCGAGTAAGCTCCAGTTCATTGCTCAAAATCGCGTTCTTGCTGTGTTTGCTCTTGATTTTTTCGATCTCCTTGCACAACCCATCTTTCTTGCTGAAATTTGGAGCATTTGTTCCCTGGTATGTGACTCCTCCCCTTGTCCAAGTAGATTTGTGTTTAGTGGATTATTTATTGAGTATTTTGCTACTGTAGGTGGCTGGTTATGAGAGCTTGTAAGCTTGTTTGATGCTTAGAAATATAGTTTTGATGCATGTTTAGGCCTCTTACAAGTACCTATGAGTAGAATCCTTCATTATATTTACTTTGCAATCACTTGTTTAATAGGTGTTTAAATTTCAGAATACCAAGCATGAACAACCATACCTTTGGAGAGATATTTGAGAGTGATGCACCTAGGAGGTCGAGGCCCTCAAGATTTGCCTCTTAGTTTAGGCCATCGTACAACGAAGATCTCATTGCAACTAGTATTGGTAATGAAAGGGATGATGGGGATGCTCACCCATCCACTTTTCCTTGTTTTGCTTTCTTACAAGCTGCAGGTATTCTAGATGATTTCTTGATACTGATTGAGAGGGTTGGTTTGACCTCATATATGCAAGGCGAGAGTGAGCAATACGCTATTGCTCACCAAAACCTTCATTGAGAGCTTCACGTTTACTAACATATCCTATCTGTCGACTGTCTCTTTTAAAATTTATAATCTTCCCTTCACCATGCCTTTGGAGAGATTTTTTAGTATTGTAGGTGTACACATGACAGGGACCGTGAAGAAAATTCAAGGGCGACCCGTTGATCTGCTGGAGCTTTACCGCGGGGTGACCAATGATGATGACCGCGTGGCACAACGCGGAAAGATAAGAAATATCCAACTCCCCGCTCTTAGATACTTTGCATATTATCTTGCTACTAGTGTACTGGGTAGGGAGAACACAAGTAATATCTCCAACTATCATTTAGCCTTCCTTGCTGCTGCGCTTAACAATGATACTCGGTACAATCTTGGCTCGCTTATTGCTCGCCGCCTAGCTGCTAGGGGGGCTATCTATAGGGGCATCATTGCCTCGCGTATGGTCAATGCATTAGCTCTTTTAGTGGATCCCAATGATGCTATACTGGCACCATAGAGGCTTGACCTTGTTGCTATGAAAACCCATCACTTTGTCACTGCTACTTCTGATTTGAACAGTCTAGTATATAGGATGCTTTTCACTGACGGGGATGAAAGGGAGATCCTTTTGCCACAACCTTCTTTGTTTAGTGTTCACAGGAGACCATGCTCGCGCTCCAAGGAGGAGGTGGACGAGCAGCTTCGCTTGCTGTTTTCCACGAGCAGCATCAGGAGGATGTGCCCTCCTATGATTACTCCGCACATTACGGAGGGACGTACTCGAGCTCGCACTAGGACGAGGGTACCTCCTCGTCGTACCACGGTGACACTTCATCCTGGTCGGCTTGGGATTGATACCCACTTAGGCCAAAAGCCTAAGCTTGGGGGGGGGGGGGTACGCCGACACCGCACTCATCTCCATATCATGTTGTGTTGATACTTTGTATATTCATGTTTCGTTCTCTTTTTAGTTTTCTTTTCTTTCTTTGCTTTTTCTTTCTAAAACACAAAAAAGACCAAAAATATTTATGTTGTTTCTCTTTGGTTTGCTTCTTCTTTTTGCCTTGGTTTGTTTTTCCCTCTTTTGCTTTGTTTGAACTTTTCGAAAAACCCAAAAAAGATTTTGCTTTGCTTGTTCTTCCTTTTTGGTTCTTATTTTAAAAATCGAAAACAACAAAAATATTTGTCGTTCTTCTTTGGTTTTGTGAGTTTGCTACAGGGTTCAGCAGTCCTTAGTGGATATTGGTTTCATATTATTATTCAAGCCACACAAGTGAAGATCAATAATGAGGATTAATGACAAATTGAGGCGTGGTAAAAGGCTGGTAACGAACTCTATTTGTTTTCATTTTTGTACATATACTCATCATTGTGGGCTTGCTTAGCCCGTTCGTATAGGGTGTATGTTATCTTTGGATGCTTAGTAGTTCTTCCTTTCTTATGATTAGCCCCAGCTCGCGGATAGTTTGTAGCACATTTTATGAATGTTTGCTTGCATTATTCTATTCATAACTTGGTATGACACCGTGGTATCCTCTTCTGAATGTTTCATTTGAATTGACTTGGCACATGCTCACGCATGCACATGACTGTAATAATCAGTTAAGCCTTGATGAATTATTTTGCCTTGAGGATCTTGAATCACTTTCATGCCATGATTAGTCCTGTTTTGTTGCAAGCATGATTATGACAGCTATTGCTCTCTTGTTGGTCGCTCCCTTACTATTGCTAGCCTTCACTCACACTGAGTATGTTTTACTCAAGTTTCCAACTCCCTAAACCAAATATTTCCAAAGTGTCCACCATACATACCCATTAGCATCATTTGCTACTTCCGTGCATGTTCATTATGCCTTGTTTCCTTCCGAATAAAATGTTTGCTTGTTATGAGAAAGTTAGTTAGTAAAGCTCTCACGAACTTGATGGCACACTTTATTTTCTTGCAATTAATAAACCTGAACCATTGCGTCCTTCTTTGTTGCGTATATGCTTGCGCTTTATGAGTTGAAGTTAGCAGAACCATGTATCATGAGGACCTCTTTCAACACTTCATTGATACTTTGTACCTAGTTGATATCATGTTCTTTTGCTTATGGATCCCGGTGGTGTGAAATAAAAGTGGAACTTGTAAGATCATGGAGTTTGTATGCATGTTAGAGAAACGCCTGGGCCGCTAGCCTAAGCCATGCCTAATCATGGTGGAAACTTGCAGCATAACCATAATGAGCATTCTATGAAGCATCCTCAATAAAAATCTATGCACATAGTAAATAAAAAGATGGCTGAGATGCTCATTGTCTGCTTGCCTTGTTATTTTGATTATGGGACAGCTCCCGTGTCATGTGCAAGGGGTACCCCGTTGGCGGTTCTCTATGATACGTATATACTTACAATGACAAGAGCTTACTTGTGACTGAAGTTGAGTAGCATGAGGATCGGTCTTCGTAAGTAAGGGGCATGAGACTTCGATTTATAACTTGTCAAGCATATCCTCTTAGTTGTGTCACTTTAACCTTAACCATTTAAAGATGCTTATGATAGGGGCAATGAGAGATCAAAGCTAACAAGTACCATACTTTCAGCATTTGGAAGCCTTTCAAATTATTTAAAACCTTTTCTTGTTGAGTCTCCACACATTCTCCGAGCACTTTCTTGAGAGCATAGTTGGCATTCTTTGTTCTTGTCCCATTACTTGATTATTTGTGCTATGACTTTAATGCTTGTATCCTTGATATCTTTACTTCTAGTCATCACTTGAACTTCAGAGGTGCCTTGATATTCATAATCAAAGGCAAGCGAGATACCACTCTATCATACCTTTTTATGAGCATTGTAATGTTGCTTATGTTTATACTTCATGCTACTTATTATTTTTGAGTTGGAATCTCTTCATAGCTTGCAATGCCTATTAAGTAAACTTAGTTGCATACTCTTTATTATGAACTATCTAAGTAGTTGATCACATTGCTGAGAATATTTACATCATATGAAGCAAATGTGTTCGTGAAAGTTCCTTTATCGCACTCAGTTTTCAACTGAATTGCTTAAGGACAAGCAATAAGCTAAGCTTGGGGGAGTTGATACGTCCAAAACGTATCTACTTTCCCGAACACTTTTGCTATTGTTTCTCCTCTAAACTTGTGTGATTTGGATGCAACTAACGCGGACTGACGCTGTTTTCAGCAGAATTACCTTGGTGTCTACTTTTTGTGCAGAAAATCAACTATCAGGAAAAATCCCAGAAAATATGCCAAAATCCTATTTCACCCGAAGACTCTAGGAGCCAGAGTATGAGACGGAGAAGAGCCAGGGGTGGCCACACCATCTGGTGGCGCGGGTCAGGCCAGGCCACGCCAGGGGGTGGTGTGGGCCCCCCAGGCACCCCCTCGGTCTCCGTCTTCGCTTATAAGAAGCCTTCTGACCTAAAAACTCTGGAGGGTTCAACGTTTTTCTAGAAGGAGTTCCGCTCCGCCGCCACCACCAGATTCCACGAAACAGCACCAGAAACTCCGTTCTGGCACCCTAACGGGACGGGGAATTGGAGGAGATCATCGCCATCATCATCACCATCGCTTCTCCATCGACCATCCATGTTTCCCCCATCTATGAGTGAGTAATCCCCCGCTGTAGGCTATGTGGATGGTAGGGATTGGATGAGATCATTCATGTAATGGCATCAGATTGTTAGGGCATGGTGCCTAGTATCTTTTATTAGTGATTGATGACTTTGTTGCAACTTGTTGTGCTTAATGCTTTTCACTAGGGCCCGAGTGCCATGATTTCAGATCTAAACTTGTTATTGATTCATTATGATAGTATTGTTTATGGTATTATCTGCAAGTTGTATACACACGTTGTTGTCCGGAACCAATGGCCCCAAAGTGACAGAAATCGGGATAACCAGAGGGAATGGCTTTGATGTGAGGATCACATGTGTTCATGGAGTGTTAATGCTTTGCTCCGGTGCTCTATTAAAAGGAGCACCTTAATTGCCAATAGTTCCCTTGAGGCCCCGCTGCAAACGAGCTGGCAGGACAAAAGATGTTGTTCAAGTTCTCATTGCGAGCACGTATGACTATATATGGAACACATGCCTAGGATTATCTAGTACTTGGGATGCTTTATCTTATTTATCTGCAATTGCCCTATGTTCTGATTGCTATATGAATTGTCTTGTCCATGCAACGCTCGTCCATCCATCCCTATGCCTACCGCACTCGAATCCTACTGTTACTGCTATTGTTACTGTTGTCTTTACTTTACTACTACTGCTACTCTACTATTCCTACTACAAAACTGTTGCTACTGATAAACTATTGTGAGCAAGAGTGTTTCCAGGTGCAGCTGAATTGACAACTCAGTTGTTAAGGCTTATAAATATTCTTTGGCTCCCCTTGTGTCGAATCAATAAATTGGGTTTCACTTCCCTTGAAAATACTTCGATACACCCCCTATACTTGTGGGTCATCAAGCTCTTGTGATGAGGCTCATCAATACACAAGCTCATGGTTCACCTCTCTCCCTTCCACCCAACCTTGAAGAACATGTCTGTGTGGCTCTCCAAAAGAAAGAAAGAATGGGTCCAGCTCCTAGGCAACCATATGCTAGTGAGGATGATGAAATTTCTAAGGCCGAGTGGGATCCCACTCCTCCAAGGGGCTCTAGGAGGAAGAATGCTTCCAATGCTCCTATGGCACCTGTCACACGTGAGTATGTTCAGGAGAAGGTCAAGAAGGCATCATTCTGGGAGAAGACATTGTGCTGCATGAATGTGGACATTCACAAGGAACAACATGCCTCCTATAAGAGCAACCACAGAATTGAGAAGCTCCTTAAGGAAATCAAGGCTCAAGGAGAAGAGGAAGAAGAGGAAGGGGAGGCAAAATACACTGATGAGCATGGGGCTGAACCGTCTGTAGAATCAGTTCACACACTCTCTTTTGGGGCATGGAATGCTAGGAATGACAATCTGGTTGATTGGAAGACCTTCTCAGAGGTCACATATGGTTTTGCCTCTCAGGGTACTTCCTCCTCTCGCCCTCATGGTAAAGGTCCCATGGCTCCAGGTGGTGATGATGACTACATTGAGGAGGAAGAAGAGGATGAGGACGACAACGACGGCTATGAGTGATCCTTTGGGGCGGTAGCTTGGTCTTTTCCCCTTTCGGTGTTTTTCGATGCTAAAGGGGAGAAGATGTCTATTAGGATCATCCGGGATTTGCATGGGTTGGGCATTTGGTTGTTTTGTATTTTCCTATGCCGTTATCTTAAAAATTCAAACATTTGCTTTATTTGGTTCTTGTGATAATGTCGTGGTGGTGTCACGGCAGATGCCATGTATAGGCTAATGGTGGGGACTAATACTCGCTAGGGGAATCCAGGGAGGGATAGTGAAGTGATTCTCCACACAAGAACTCGTATTGATTTACTTTCAAGGTCACAAGTGCTCCTAGAGCTGTATTGGCGAGAGGAGGAAGAAGGAGCTCTCTTACTCTCACCCACAAATCTCACCTGAAACCCTAGACCAAAACAGAATCGTAGAGAGACCAACCCCCCCCCTACAGAAGCCCTAGCCCCCCTTTTATAGGGGAGGCTCGGTTTCTGCCTAGGGCATACGTGGAGGCATATTCCTAAGAATATGCCTCCTCCCAAAGTGGTAAGCCGACCGGGGTGCTTTTCCCCCCGCGTCACACATGCTTTAGCTACGTGAGCCCGTGACGGTGCCCTCGTCGGCTGACACGGGCGTCGTCACGCTTGTCGGCCACGCCCCGGTGGTCCTGTCCTTGCTCGCTTCGCTCAGGCAGTGCATACCGGGGCTCCTTTTGACCAGCGAGATTCCTTCCTTCTCCTAGAAGCTTGCTGTGACCCGGATGATGGTTCATCCGGCCACACCCTTTCCTGCATACAGGTAAAACATACACTTCCAACTTACTGCTTAAGCCGGATGAGGGCTAGTTAGGCGAACGCCCCTAGGTCCGGATTACCCCGTGGTTCGGCCTGCCTTGAGGTGACCCGGCCAGCATCTGCTTTGGCCTTGCCGAACCTCGGCTAACTCGGCCTTTATACCCCAGCGTGACCCTACCCGGGGGTATCCCCCCAACATTAGTCCCCGAAGCTGGTGCTGTCTTAGCCGCCTTGGCCGCTAAGGCCACACCAGGTTCCATTTTGTGCCCCTGTCGTTGTTGCCGAGTTACCTCTGTACCTTGGACAGCTTGGATTTATGTTCCCTTCGCACATTGCAAGTTTTCACTTGCCGGCCGGGTTACCGCAGTTCCATCCGGGTCTTACTTCCTTCTCTCGTACGCTAGCCCATGTGAACGGTAATCATTATGTCATCTTATTTTAAGGGACGGTACAGTAACTGCCGCAGTAATTGTCAGTTATCACTGTGCGCGGGTCACGTCACGCCTGCCTCCTCGTTTACCGCATCAGTGTGTCACGTCACAGGACTCTCTCCGCCCTGTGGCCTTCCGTGTGGCTCCTTACTGATTGGTCCGAATGGGTAATACACGGCCACAGCGTGTGGCCAGTCCATAGGGTGCGATCCCACTCACCCCTGATGGGAGTGGTTAAATAGCGGAGGGGTGCGTCCCTTAGGATTTTCCCCCTCCGCACCCCTCTGCCCGCTGGTATTCCTCTTCATCTTCCCCGCGACCGCGCCGCCGCCAGCACTGCCAAAAAGCAGCGTCGCCGCCGCACTTCTCCGTTGCGCCTCTGCGTCACCGTCACTGCAACGCAAATCTCCCGCTACGGGTCCTCGTCAATCCAGGCCACTGTCCCCCGCCGCCTCTAGCGCCAGCGAGGGCTTCGAGGAGCAGATGACGGAAGAAGAACTCGCCATTGCTGAACAAGAGATGGAGGAGGACGCCGCTGCTGCGGACTGCGGCATGTGGGCCGGCTCCTGGGTCTGCCAGGACGATCTGGACTAGCTCTACCAGACCAGACGCATCCCCGCCGGCATCGCCGCTCGCCTCGCCTCCGCCGAGCTTGCTCCTTCACCCAATCCCGGGGAGTTCGTTGTGTTCCTGTCTCACTTTCAACGGGGCTTCGGACTGCCGGTGAGCGATTTCTTCCACGATTGGCTCAGTACCTACCATCTCCAGCCGCACCATCTTCCAGCCAATGCCATTACTTCTCTCTGCCTTTGCTTCTACAATCGAAGGCTACGCCGGATTATGGCCCATGAAAGAGCTGTGGATCCAGTTTTTCGCCCTTCGTCGCAACGTTATTCCTGACATCCACACTGATCCGGAGGACAAGCGGCTCACTCAGTTCGGAGCAGCCTCCATCTCACCCCGGAGGTTCTCTGTTTTCCCCCGGGTCACTGGGCTAGAATCCTGCAAAGGGTGGGCCCAAACGTTCTTTTACGTCCGGAACACGGGCACCGAAGATTTGATCCGGTTGGTCCCCTATACACCGGGTCTGCCGAACCCGGATCTGTGGGACGCCGTTCCCAGGAAACGGGCCGCCCTGGCCAACCAAGTGAACAAAAGGTTCGCGGAGCTGAAGGAGCTCGGGTTGCGCAACGAGGATGCAATGATCACCTTCGTGCGCAACCGAATCTCCCCTCTCCAGAAGCGCACCCACAAGGTGTGCCATATGAGCTACGGCCGCGATCCCAACCGGACTTCATCCTTCGAACTGAACAACACGGAGATTTATCTCCGGGTTAAGGCTCTCTTCACCACTCACAAGGACTTCTCCTCTGAGTGGACTTGGGGGATTGAGCATTTCTGCCGTGACCGGCTTCCTCCCACGGTAAGTTTCATGCTGCAAACTTACCCCGGACTAATCACGTGTCTGTTATTGTTTCATTTTTGACTCGTTTGTTTTCTCTTTTCCTCAGCTATTCCTTCAGCAGACGCTCGAGGATGGCACCGATCCGACCCTTAAGTGGGCACCGGACCGGGTGACTTCGGACGAGGAGGAGCCGGACCAAGAGATGTTTCTCCCCATGACCGACGCCATGAAACGACCCACGGGTAACTTCTCTTCTGCTAGAGATCGGCCCGATGATGAAGATTACTCGAATATCGAGATAATTGAACCCTTTGAGGATGTCCTCCTTTCTTTTGCTTTTCCGCCATCAGCTCACCCCGGTGGTCATATCCACGAGGATCCTCCCCTCGCTACGGACGAGCCAGTTCCGGTGGCGTCGAAGAAAAAGCGCGGGGCTTCCTCAAGCTCTTCCTCCGGACCTTCCCAGCCCGTTAAAAGGCGAAAGAAGGCCCCAGCATGAAGGGCTCGGAAACCCAGAGCAGCCGAAACCTTGGATGCGTAAGTCCTTCTTTCTTCTGTAACTCGTTCTTCCTTACTTCGTCGTAATTTTTCTTCTGACGTTACTTGATTTCACAGGGCTCCGGTGGAGGTCCCTCAAAGTGGATCCAGTATCTCATCACCTCTCCGGCCTAGCCCTTCACCCCGTCGTGACGACGAGTCACGTCCGCTGAGCCCTATTCCGGAGGGCTCTGCGGCCGCTCCGGGTCATCCTGGGGCGGGGGGAACCGGCCCAGCCGGAGTAACGGCACCCACTACCTCGGCAACGCCACAACCAGCAGCCACTAAGGCTACCTTGACTCCAGCATCTGTTCTAGTACTAGCAGCCAAACCAGCACCATCTCCAACTCCGGCATCAGCACCCACTCCGGCTGTGAAAACATCAGCGCCGGCACCAAGTCCAGCAATGAGAGTACCAGCGCCCAGTTCCTCTGCATCTTCCGAGTCGTCTCAACCTCGGCAGGGAAAAACCCCTGCTACGGCTTCTTCTTCCCAGCAAGCCAAGGGCAAGAAGATTCAAGACGCTGCCAAGCCCAGTGCTGCCGAGCCTGGGCAACGCACCCTTGAGTCAATGCTCCCCAAGAAGACATCAGCGGCAAAGGACGCGCCTGCCGAGCCAACCGAAGCCCAGCAGTTGGTTCTGCACACCAGCCCCGCCCTTGCCTTGGTGGAGAGGAAGGAAGCACATGCAAAGGGCTTGGTGACGCCCCATATGCCCACGGGAGAACGGTATCCTCTGAGCCTGATGGAGTTTGTTATGAATTGGAACAAGGACGAGGTAGTCCAGGAATCTGATCTCCCGGAAAAGTTCGGTCCTGCCGAGTTTTCCGCTTAGATGAACACCGCCGCAAAGGCCATTAACCTCGCTGGACGAATGATGGAGGTACGTTGCTCTCTCCTTTGAAAATTGTAGATAATAACCATTAGTCCCCGAGCCTCCGGGGGAGTAACTTGTTACTCGGCCGGATGCTCTTTTATAGAACTAACGTAACTCCATGATAACTTCAAACATGCACACTCCTAGAGCCGGGTTAAGTTCCACTTGGCCCGGATTTTAGTACACTTCGAACATGCACACACCTAGAGCCGGGTTAAGTTCCACTTGCCCCGAATTTTAGTACACTTCGAACATGCACACACCTAGAGCCGGGTTAAGTTCCACTTGACCCGGATTTTAGTACACCTCGAACATGCACACACCTAGAGCCGGGTTAAGTTCCACTTGCCCCGAATTTTAGTACACTTCGAACATGCACACACCTAGAGCCGGGTTAAGTTCCACTTGACCCGGATTTTAGTACACCTCGAACATGCACACACCTAGAGCCGGGTTAAGTTCCACTTGGCCCAGATTTTAGTACACTTCGAACATGCACACACCTAGAGCCGGGTTAAGTTCCACTTGGCCTGGATTTTAGTACACTTCGAACATGCACACACCTAGAGCCGGGTCAAGTTCCACTTGGCCCGGATTTACGTACATTTCGAACATGCACTAGGCTGACTTAAGTTTCTGTATCTCTTTTAGGTGACCACCAACCGCCGAAGTGCTGAATTCCAGCGCTTGTTGGATACGCACAAAAATCTTCGCACGAAACAGGCTGCATTCATCGCGGAGTACGAGAAAAGGGGTAAATTTCATTCTTTAACGCTCCTTCATTTCCCTTCCACTTCATTTGCCGAACTGATCTGATTGTTCGGTTTCCGCAGCTAGGGTGGAAGCTGAAAACAAAATAATGCGAAAGAACTTGGAGCAGATCAAGGGTACGTCCTTCTTGTCTGTCTTTACCGTGCTTTTCATCAGCTTACCTCCTTGGCTCGGCAAACATTCATACCTCGGCTCGCCGGGCCAACACACAGTTTCAGCATTGCTTGAAGAAAGTGTGCATGTGCCTGACATGATGTTGCATTTTCTCGAACAAGCAGGACAGCACCAAGCCGAGATGAAGAAGAAAGATGATGAGCTCGCTCTCCTCCGAACCAAAGATGACGACATAGCCAAGCTCAAATCTGAAATGGCTAAGATGAAGGCGCAGCACCAAACCGAGCTAAAAAAGGCTGGCCAGGACTACACCGAAGAACGCGAGCGCCTCAAACTCCAAAATGCTAAGGACCGTGAGCTTCTTCAGGTAGCCGAGGTCAAACTTGACTCGGCAAATGCTGAGCTCGAGCAGCTTCGGAAGAGGCGTGAAGCTTGCACCAAGGAACTGACCCGGATTCATAGTCACATCTCACGTAGTTTCTTTTCCTTTATCTGCCTTATTTCTCCGGGTTACTTCATATTCTTTGTTTTCTCAACTTTGTCCTTTGCCTTGTTTCCCAGGCCACTTTCCAGAGGGTACTGCTATTGCCAGTGCTGCTGTCGCCAATTTCCGTCGAGAAAGGGGTACTCCGGTCGCTCATGAGGGTGAGAGCATTCCCTTTGACATGGAGGACCTATTGGTCAGCCTGTCATCTCACGTGGAAATCATCAAGAACTACGGCAGGGACCTCCTCGATGTTGCAGTCCGGGTTTTCAACGCCTTCTAGCCCACCGATGATGCTCCGGAGAGAGTCACACAGCTTGCTGAAATACTATCGGAAATTGAGACCCAGCTCGACCTCTGGCGAGAATCCGTTGGACGCGCTACTGCCGATACCATCCTTCACCACATTTTGACGTGGTATGAAAAGATAGATCTCAGCCTCCTCACACGCCTGCGCACCAGATCCAAATGGACGGATGACCCGGAGTGGGTAGCTCGGCGCCAGGCTTGCGCCCACAGCCTCATCGAATATGCCCCCATTCACGAATGGACTGAGGGTCCGAGCTTCCTGGAAGTCGCAGGTGAAGACGAAGTTGAAAATGTTGAAGATGCTTCGGGTGAAGACGAAGAGGACACTGCCTCGGATATCGAAGAGGGGACGATGATGCCGAACTTCCTCCCGCTGCTCCTTAAGTAAAAAACACTTGAAAATTTATGAGATCCCCGGTATGCCGGGTGGAATTGTATTCCAAACACATGGGATATTTTGCTACTAAGTACTTATGCCGGATTAACTTGGGCGTAGTCCCCGAGTTTATTTTTCTTGTTCGTTCAATCTTTTGGCTCGGATCATGTCTACCTTGATTCGGTTTTACAACTTACGAATCCGAGCTTAAATATTGTCTTAACAATACTGGGAAACTTTTAGACTTAGCTCAAAAATAAAACTGCATAATAACTTGAAAATAAATACAGGGTTAGTCCAAAAAACAAACGTCGACTCGAATAAATTCTTTTCCTTAGTCGTTTTTCATGTGCTACGCAATTCCAAACTTGTTCTCTTGCTTGCCATGAAGCCAATTCTTGTTGGACAGCAGCAAGTCGAAGAGTTGGGTTTTTGGTGCTCACACACTACTAATCCGAGCTAAGTAGAATAACTTACTCCAACTGACGCGCAGAGAATAACAAACATTATTAAGGCAGTCCCCGAGTTACTGCTCAAGGTGTCAACATTTCATGATAAGCTCATTGCCGACATACATACCGACATATGAGATAACCCGGATACATTCAATTCTTAGCTAGGTGTAGAAAGGCCGAAGTAGAGCTATGTTCCATGTTCGCTTTGATTCCTCTCCGGACCTGTCCGCCTTGTTCTTTTCCTGTGGCTTTGCATCTATAAGATAGTAAGAATCATTGTGCAATGCTTTGCTCACGATGAACGGCCCTTCCCATGGGGGGGATAATTTATGCGTTCCAGTAGTACGTTGTACCAACCGGAGCACCAGATCGCCTTCCCGAAAGACTCAGGGGCACACTTTCGGGCTATGATAGCGTCGGAGATTTTGCTGATATATGGCGGATCTGGATAGTGCCAGTTCTCTCGCTTCTTCCAGCAGATCAACATCATTTTGCCGGGCTTCTTGCACTTCGGCTTCTGTGTATTGGGTGACCCTAGGCGAATCATGCTCTATGTCGGCTGGTAATACAGCTTCTGCCCCATATACTAGAAAGAACGGTGTATAGCCTGTTGATCGATTCGGAGTTGTTCTTAAACTCCACAGTACCGCTGGTAGTTCTTCTATCCAGCACCCCGCTGATCTTTGCAGCGGCTCAATGAGCCGGGGTTTTATCCCGGATAATACTAATCCGTTGGATCTTTCCACTTGCCCGTTCGATGCGGGGTGGGCTACCGAAGCTACATCCAGCCGGATCTTCTTATCCCGGCAGAAACGAGAAAATGCTCCTTCCGCAAAATTTGTGCCATTATCAGTTATGATACTGTGTGGATAACCGTACCTCAAGATGATATCTTTTAGAAACGTTACAGCCGTAGCTCCATCACATTTTCTTATAGGCTTTACCTCAATCCACTTCGTAAATTTGTCCACCATTACCAGAATGTGGGTCATATTTCCCCTTGCTGGTTTGAACGGGCCAACCATATCCAAGCACCATACGGCAAATGGCCAAGTGATTGGGATGGTCTTGAGTTCCGACATTGGCATATGTGTCTTGGTAGCGTACCTCTGACAACCATTACATTTTCTCACCAGATCTTCTACTTGCTCTAAGGCATTTGGCCAGTAGAATCCGTGTCAGAAAGCTTTTGCTACCAAGGCTCGGGATGAGGCGTGATGCCCGCATTCCCCTTGATGTATATCTCGGATGATTTCAAGCCCTTCTTCCGGGTCAACACACCGCTGGAGGACATTGGTCACACTTCTTTTGTATAACTCGGAACTGATGATTGTTTAGGCCTTTGCCCTCCTCTGTGTTTGCCTGGACAGCACCTCCTTCGTGGGTAACGTTCCATCCTTCAGGAATTGAAATATAGGCAGTGCCCAAGCCGGTATTGGCCGCACGGGGAACACGTCCTCGTCTATCTCCATCTGATCCACTGGCATAACTTCAACTGGACCATGCTGAGCAGTCCCCGGGTTTTGTGAAACAGTCCCCGGGTTTTGCGAAGCAGTCCCCGGGTTTTGCGCACCACTTCCTGTGTCAACGTCCATGGGCACAGCTCCGGATTCTGTGTCCTCCGGGACGTAGATTGACTCGGACTCCGGGGATGGCCTGATGGATGGTTTCTTGAGGTTCTCTAATGGTACACCCGGTGGAATTGCTTGTCTGGTTGACCCGAGCTTCGACAGCATGTCGGGAGCCTCATTTTCCACCCGGGGTACATGATGAAATTCGCATCCCTCAAAGTAACCAGAAATCTTCTGCACATGAAATCTGTATAGTGCCATGTTTGGATCAAGGGAGTCCCACACTCCGGACACTTGCTGCACCACCAAATCTGAGTCGCCAAAGCATATAACCCGACGTATACCAATTTCTTTTGCTACCTTGAGCCCATGCACAAGTGCTTCATACTCAGCGACATTGTTTGATGCGGTGAAGTGGATCTGCAACACATATTTCAACTGGTCCTTCTTTGGCGACGTGAGCACAACTCCAGCACCTAGCCCGGTTTTGGTTTTTGATCCGTCAAAGTGCATTCGCCAATAGTTTGGATCAGGAAGCGGTGGTTCGTACTGCACCTCGGCCCAGTCCATGAAAAAGTCCGCCAGAGCCTGAGACTTGATGGCTTCTCTCCGGTCATATTGCGGAGCATAAGGAGCTAGCTCAATTGCCCATTTTGCAATTATGTCGCTTGCATCCTTGTTACTCATTATCTCGGATATAGGGGCCTCACGTATGACCCGGATGGGATGCTCCTCAAAGTAGTGCTTCAGTTTCTTGGCGGCCATGTACACGCCATACGCCACTTTTTGATAATGTGGGTAGTTCTGCTTTGAGATTGACAACACTTCACTCAAATAATACACCGGCCTTTGCACCAACTTACCTTCCTCATCGCGCTCCACCACTATCACTGCACTTACAACTCTGTTGGTTGCGGCTATGTAGAGTAACATTGGCTCCTTCGATAGCGGTGAAGCTAGCACTGGTGCCGTGGCTAACATTTTCTTTAGGTGGGCAAAGGCTTCATCAGCCTGCGGTGTCCAAATGAACTTGTCCGACTTTTTCATGAGTTGGTAAAGAGGCAAAGCCTTTTCTCCCAACCGACATACAAACCGACTTAACGAGGCTAGGCAACCTGTGAACTTCTAGACATCGTTAAGACACTTCGGCAGTTCCATCCGTTCGATGGCCCGGATTTTGGTTGGATTAACCTCGATACCTCGGCTGGAAACCAGAAAGCCGAGCAATTTTCTAGCTGGGACACCGAAGGTGCATTTTTCCGGGTTAAGTTTCATCCGGAACCTTCTTAGGTTTGCAAACGTTTGCCTGATATCGTCAAGGAGCGTTTTGCTTTCCTTGGTCTTGATAACCACATCATCCACGTACACCTGTACATTTTGACCTATTTGGTCGTGCAAGCATTTTTGCATACACCTCTGGTACGTTGCCCCTGCATTACGTAAACCAAACGGCATGGTGCGATAGCAATAAGCCCCATGCGGGGTAATAAACGCAGTCTTTATTTGATCATCCGGATTCAGAGGTATCTGGTGGAAACCAAAATAAGCATCAATGAATGACAACAGTTCGCATCCAGCAGTTGAGTCTATGACCTGATCTATTCTTGGCAGCGGAAATGGGTCTTTTGGACACGCCATGTTCAGGTTCGTGTAATCGATACACATACACCAAACCACTGCCACGTTTGGGTCATCCTTCTTCTTTTCCACCAGCACCGGATTAGACAGCCAATCCGGGTAAAGAACCTCGATGATAAATCCTGCAGCTAGCAACCGAGCTATCTCATCTCCAATGACTTTCCTCCTATCTTCGGCGAAGCGGCGGAGAGGTTGCTTCACCGGCTTAGCTCCGGGTCTCACATTCAAAGAGTGCTCGGCTAACTCCCTCGGAACACCTTGCAAGTCCTCTGTGGACCAAGCAAAAATGTCCCGGTTCTCATGGAGGAAGCTGACGAGCTCGCTTTCCTATTTATCACTTAGCCCGGCACCAATTGTTACGGTGCGCTCTGAGAACATGTCATCAACGGGAACCCTCTTGGTATCTTTCGTGGCCTGGAAGGAGACAGTTCCGTGCGGGTTACTCAGCGCCGACATATACTGCTGTGCGGACTGAGCCAATGCCGCCACCTCTTGAATTTTTCTTTTTTCCTGCACGATCACAAGTGACTCGGTTAAGTTTGATCCGGCCGACGCACACTCCATCGAACGTCGGAAGTCCCCAGCAATGGTAATCACTCCGTTTGGTCCGGGCAATTTCATCTTCAAGTAGCTAATATGACAACTTGCCATGAACTTGTTCAGCGCTGGCCTTCCGAGCAACGCATGATACGCGCTTTCTAAGTTCACCACTTCGAACTCCAGATTTTCGGTTCGGCAATTATCCCTCATGCCGAACAAGACGTCGACCCGGACCTTGCCTATGGGCTCGCAAGAAATGCCGGGCACAATGCCATGGAAGTTGTCCTCGTGTCCTGGAGCATGTTCTCCGAGATACCCAACTTGCGCATTGTGTCCGCATACATGATATTTATGCTACTGCCGTTGTCAATCTGTACCTTGGAGAACCTTACGTTAATGCTAGGTCCAATGAACGTAGGATCCAGCACCAACGCATACGAACCAGGGCTCGGCATGAGCTTGGGATGATCCCTAATGCTCCAGGTGATTTCCTGATCAGACCAAGGCATGTACCTCGTCATTGTCGGCATTACCGCATTCACCTCCATATGCTTACGCTGCAAGCTTTTTCTATCAGTTTCCTCTGTGGTAAACACATAGTAGCTCTGGTGATGCTCCCTGTACTCATTTCTCCCCTCATTTCCGGGGTGCCTCTGATCCGGCTGATGCTGATTTTCTACCTGATGCACTGCATCCCTTCTTTCATTGTTATCATACCTCGGCGGAGGGGGGGCAACATTAGCTGTTGTGTGTTCGCTCCGGAGAGCAATTGCTGCCGGGGTGCCTCCTGGCGAGGCTGATCATTCCAGGGTGCCTAAGCATTCCCCGAACCACCTTGTTCGATCTTGCGCATCCACTCGCATTGCCTCGTCATATGACCCGCTGGGTTATTCGGATTTGGCGTGTGAAACTTACACGGCTGGTCCAACATCGACTCGTAAGTATACCTCGGACGGTCTTTCCTTTCTTGCCACTGCTTCTTTTGCTCCGGTGTCCAAGTTTTCTTCCCATCGTTCCTTGGAGTCCATTGACCTCCAGTTTTCTGGCGCTGGCTACCCCCTACTCCGGGTTGATCTTGATTCACAGCTGCAACTTGATGCGAACCGTACCTGTGGTCCGGTCTATCATCTCTCCTTTTTCCTCTGTAATCATTCCTCCGGGATGATCCGGATCCATCCCTCTGATAGTACTCATCGCTTGACTCGTTGGACGCGAGCCTTGGTTGGGTCGGGTCACCCAACGCATACAAATCTGCAATCCGGATCATTTCTGCCAACGTAGCTGGCATTTTCCGTTGCAACTTCATCCATAGCTCGCTTCCATATCTGCACCCCTGTGCAAACCATCCTATGGCCTGTGATTTTATCACGCCCTCGCATGAGTTCCTCACGGTACACCACCGGGTCAAAAACTCCTGGTCTGTCTCATTGGGTCTTTGCTTGCACATAGCTAGGGTCTGTGGCCTATTTGGCCTTTGATACGTACCCGAAAAATTGCTGATGAACATCTCCTCGAAATCTATCCAGCAGTTGATGCTTCCTGGTGGCAAATTGTTCAACCACACCCTTGTCGGGCCTTCCAACATCTGGTGTACATACCGTACAGCCCATCTCAGGTTGCCTGTGGCAATTTTTACGGCCGTAGCATAGTTTATCAGCCAATCCTCTGGCTTGGTACTACCGTCATAGGTCTTGGTGCCCCTGGGCAGCTGAAAGTTCGGTACTGGTGGCTCTTTCATGATCCGGGGTCCAAAACATGCTGGACCCAGTGGACCTTGACATTCGATCTGTTCCGACCTATATAGTCGATCCAGTTTCAACCTTGCATCGTCCGGCATCAAATCCCTACTTCCCAATCTCGACCCTATCACATGATAGTCCGGTCTCGGGTATCCCGCATTTGCCATCTCCGAATCACCGTCGTTATACCGCTTTTGCTCTTGCGGCGCACCTTTCTGTTGCACACCTTGGCCGGCACTATGCTCTTGCCTCGACATGTTCCGCTGCTGCGGTTGTCTTGCTCCAGCTAGGTTTTGTTGTCCGGCATTACCGTTGACAATGTTCCCTTGACCGGCATTGCCTTGGTCGCGGTTACCTCGGCCAGCTTCGCCTCGGCTCACACTCCGTCGATCATCATATTTCTGCGCTTCTTTTTCTTTCCCTGCCCTTGTCGGGTCATACGGGACAATATGTTTGTTCCGTCTGGCCGAGGTTACCACCTCCTCTCTCCTTGGACCACCATGTGGGGATGATGCGGCTCCAGTGGATTTCTCCGGGTTACCCACCGCCGAATGGACGATCTTGGAGGCTCCAGCTCTCTCCAGGTTTGCCCTGAGCAGTTCCTCGTTTTGCCTATTTGCAATCCGAACCAGCTCGTTAACCCGATCTTGCTGCCTTTGCCGGGCTTCACCCATCAGTCCCTCTAACTCGGATGCAGCTGCATCCGCCGCTCTGAGATTCTTGGCCGGGGTACTATACCTCGGCAGCCCCACAGAAAACAGTTTTCTGATTCCTCGATTCCAACATCACCTTCTCTGTTCATCTCGCTCATGAGATTTCTCCCTTTAACTTTTACACTATCAACCTTGTTCGCCTTAGCGTACTCACGCAGCGTCATGTTCAACGACTACTGGGCTGCGGCTATTTTCTTTGCGCCCTCTAGTATTTTCTTCCTAGTTTCTTCCAGCTTGGCCTGTGCACGAGCCGGATCTACCGCTGCTACTACAGGGTTTGCCAAGCTATCCATTGCCTCTCTCAACACGTTTTCCGGTCTCTCGAGCGGAGGACCTCTACCTTTCCTTGGTGCCGTGGGCATCACCTCCGGATCTGGCGCCGGATCTTTGCTCGCACCCGCACCTGGCGCTGTCATCATTACCTCTGCATGGTCCGAGGAACGGGCGATACGCTCCCCGCGAGCCACAGTGAGGGGCAGTTCGCCTGCTTCGACGACGTGGCGCGGATGAACGCTAGACACGTCCACCACAACGTAGACCTTGTGCGCATAGAGCTTGACGAAGATGCCGTTGCGCGGGAGAGGGCGCGTGCCGAAGCAGCATGCGTTGTTGCTGACGAAGTCTCGCGCTCCAAAGCGCTGAACGAGCCCGGAGACGATGCGCTCGCCGGTGGCGATGAAGTTTCCCGTCCGGATTTTGACCCCTGCTAGCGCCGCTGGCCCCACGGTGGGTGCCAACTGTCGTGGTGGTGTCACGGCAGATGCCATGTATAGGCTAATGGTGGGGACTAATACTCGCTAGGGGAATCCAGGGAGGGATAGTGAAGTGATTCTCCACACAAGAACTCGTATTGATTTACTTTCAAGGTCACAAGTGCTCCTAGAGCTGTATTGGCGAGAGGAGGAAGAAGGAGCTCTCTTACTCTCACCCACAAATCTCACCTGAAACCCTAGACCAAAACAGAATCCTAGAGAGACCAACCCCCACCTACAGAAGCCCTAGCCCCCCTTTTATAGGGGAGGCTCGGTTTCTCCCCAGGGCATACGTGGAGGCATATTCCTAAGAATATGCCTCCTCCCAAAGTGGTAAGCCGACCGGGGTGCTTTTTCCCCCGCGTCACACATGCTTTAGCTACGTGAGACCATGACGGTGCCCTCGTCAGCTGACACAGGCATCGTCACGCTTGTCGGCCACGCCCCGGTGGTCTTGTCCTTGCTCGCTTCGCTCAGGCAGTGCGTACCGGGGCTCCTTTTGACCAGCCAGATTCCTTCCTTCTCCTAGAAGCTTGCTGTGACCCGGATGATGGTTCATCTGGCCACACCCTTTCCTGCATACAGGTAAAACATACACTTCCGACTTACCGCTTAAGCCGGATGAGGGCTAGTTAGGCGAATCCCCCCAGGTCCGGATTACCCCGTGGTTCAGCCTGCCTTGAGGTCACCCGGCCAGCATCTGCTTTGGCCTTGCCGAACCTCGGCTAACTCGGCCTTTATACCCGACGTGACCCTACCCGGGGGTATCCCCCCAACAGATAATATCTACTATTTGTATGAACACGCTATGCCCGGGCTATGTGAGCCTTTACCTTCTATTATCTAATATGTGTTGCACTACATGTATATCTTGATGCACATCATCAGGGGGAGTAGAGCTATGTTTCTTATTTTTAAGAATTTCATGCAAAACCTCTTGTTGTCATCGAACACCAAAAAGGGGGAGATTGAAAGGACATTTATTGTCTTAATCAGTTTTGGTATTTGTTAACAACTTGAGGATCATTTTACAGTGTGCTAATATTGCCAGGTCAATCTATTGAAAAGGGAAAAGTCAGTGTCATAGTGGAAAAATCCCTGGCTGAAACAAAAGTTTCCTCGAAAGTATAGACCGGAGTCTCCGGTGTGCAAGACCGGAGTCTCCAGTATGATCCGGAGTTTCGCCTCAAACCTCTCGAGTGGATCCAAGATGAAGCTCAGGGACATTCTGACTAGGGGTTCGGAGTTAGGCTGGATATTGGCCGGAATCTCCGGTGTACTCTAATAGGCCGGAATCTCCGGAGTGAATAGTCCGGAGTCTCTGGTGTGCTCAGGTCTGGAGTTCCTGCCAAATCTCCGGAGGAAGCATCAGGCCATGAAAATTCTGTATGGTGGTCTGGAGATGGATCGGAGACATCCTGGAATCTCCGACTCCGCTCTGCAGACCAGAGTTTCCGGTGTGGAAACTCCCCAATGGGTAGAAAACGGTTATAAATCTATGGTGCTATAAATAGGGGACTTCATCCCTACCTCCAGCTGCTTGTTCCAGAAAAGAACACCCCCATTAGAGCCATGAAATCAACAAGATATCCCTCTACAACCACCCAAAATCCCTAGTCTTTGGGGAATCGAAGGAGGAGGCCTTGATCTACAGCTTCACCAAGAGAGATCTTCATTTCCCCCTCATTCACTTGAGGGCCCCTCGCCCTAGGGTTTCATTGCAAACCCTAGGCCTTTATTTGGTTCTTACAAGCTTATATTTGATTGTTGTGACAACTTGCTTGGATTCGGGAGCCTCCAATTCAGTTGTGGATGTGTGCCTCGAACTTGTTGTAAAGGTGCCAGCTACCACCTCGAAGGTTGCCGATATAGTGGAAGATTGAATCGAACCCATTGGGGTGAGGTTCACCAGAGAACAAGGGAGGCCTTTCATGGCATTGGTGGTTTGATACCACCCCCTCTCCAAATGTAGACGCACTTCCTCTCAAAAGGAAGGAACTGCGGGAAATAATACTTGTGTCTCCGCGTGCTCCATTTTGGTTACTTCTATCCTTTACCGCACCTTGCTTATATCTTGCTCTTGCTTAGTTAGTTGTGCTAGTGAGACATATAGGTAAATTCACCTTAGTTGCATATCTAGAGAGTTTACCTTTTGTGTCATACCCTAAATTGAAAAGGAGTAAAATTTGAAGTAGAACCTATTCACCCCTCCCCTCTAGGTGCCCATACAATCCTTTCAACGATGACGGAGGTAATCATAGTTGACTATGCTGCTTCCACTACTGTTGTCATTTTCTTCGTCATCGATGTCGTCCGCCGTGTCGACGTCTTCCTCCTTCGTGTCAGAATCGAGGTCGGCGATCCCGATGGCTTCCGCCCTCCTCATGAATTCTTCACGGCGCGCCGCATTGATAGCGGTGTAGATTGTACGTCTGGGCACTACCCAGAAGTGATGCCTCCCTTCGGGTTTCCCAAATCCGGGTGGAGCTACCGCCGGTGAGCTCGGCATAGTGCAAGCTCAGCTTTCCGCTCCTTCTTGAACCGCTTCGGCCAGTACGCGCTTGTGGGCGAGTACTGGGCAATTTCCCTCTTCTGCTCCAGCAGCTCGCAGCGTGCGGTGCTCTTTGATCTGCATCACTAATTCGGTGTCATGCAAGGGTGGCGCCACGGTCACACTTGCGTAGATGATCTCAAAGCCGCCCAGAAGCATCGCTCGTTGCTGCGCAATGATGTCGTAGTGGGCGAACATCACAGCCTCGTAGAAATTGAGACTATGTCTCTCCATGGTGGTGGCGCAAGGAAGGAGAGAGGGGGGAGGGGCGCTTACATATAGCGGGAAAAGGGCGGGAAGGCAGAACGGGAAGCGGCGAAAAGGGCGAGAACTAAGGGGCTCTAGGGTCGACGTGCCTTTCTCCCGCTATCAGGGCTAGCCCATGGTGTTTTCAGCTTCATCTGGTGTCCCCGCTAGCCCCCAGTGGGTTAGGTTCGGCCTGGCGGTGCCGTATAACAAAACAGAGCGCGTTGGGGTGAAAAAAGAATGGGGCGGGTTGGGCATGATTTTGGGCACCGGCACCCCCCAATAGCCCTTTAGCGGGGCTTAGGGCCCCGAGTGGAGATGCTTTGAGTGGATTGTATTAATCATGTTTGTGTATAATCATATCATGCCCATAGTGCGTACGTGCATGGCCGCATGGGGCTTCCAGGAGACGTGTTGTTTGGTATGCTGCCTCCTAGACACTTGGGCTTTTGGGCTGGAAAGTTAGAGCAACACTAACGACGCATGTAAACTAGTGAACTGTAAAACCTTTTGTATAGGCTTCCGAAAACGAAAAACAGGTCATATTCAGCATGGCACGAAATGAAAACTGTAAAACACGAACTGTATATTCGAATTTGAAGATATCGCAGCATAGTTCATCGATTAGAGAAGGTTTTGTTGGGGATATACTTTCCGGGTATCCTCACAGTTCCTCACTGACCAGCGTGGCCCACTTCGGGTTAGAGCTTTGCTTCACGGGCGGCCCAGTCAGGAGAGAAGACAGAGTCCAATCCGGCTACAGGAAGGCCCAGAAGACTTACCAACTTAGGCCCATAATGTTACTTGTAGTTCAAGGTGTACTCTGTAACCAACTCTTAGTCGTAGCCGGATTGATCTCTCCTATAAACCCTAGGCCGGATATCTATATAAGCCGTCCTAGGGAGAGCCTTTAGGGCGAACACCTTACAACACAATAGTCTACAATCTCAACTCACACAGGCGAAACCCTTGTAACCCATATTCTGGCTCTGCCGTATTACTGGATTGCTAGCAGGAGTAGGATTCATCCAAAGCTGGCGGATTCGAACCTGGGTAAACTTGTGTGCTCACCGTCCTGGAATACCGTACGTCTCACACCCCTCTCTTCCGCACGCCTCGAGGACCCCCTCATGGCGTACTTGTCCTCAATCCGATGATAGTTGGCGCCCACCGTGGGGCAAGTGAGCTTCGGATCTGCGTTCCGAGCGGAATCTACAAGAATCGGAATCGGCGAGACCATCGCCGTCGGTCGCATCCTCTACGCCAGCAACGTCCCACTCATCGTTCTTGACGAGACTTGGATTCCGGCTAGGGAGACCGTGACTGCTTATACAATCATGTCTTTTGGCGAGATCAATGTTTACATCGGTTTCACTGAACCTGCCCAACCCACCCCAGCGGTGATGATAGAAGTAGAAGAATCTTCTGGGTCCCCTTTGTCCGCAGAGGCGGCAGAGTTCTGGATCTTAGAAAACCCTAATCCCACCCAGCCCGCACCAGTTGTGGAGATAGTGGAGAAATCTGAGCCTGAAGAAGACCTCACGGTCCAAGTCGAATCTGGAGTGGATCTCCCTGGAGAAGCCGGATCCCAGATCGACCCACCCATGGAAGTCGAAATCCAGGAGGAGCATATCAACGACACTGATTTCGGCTCTAACGATGCCAGGATAGACAGGCCTTTCCTCAGGTATACACTAAGACGTATGATACTGCAAGGCGCTAGCGCAGATGCAATCCTCGAAACCATTAAAAGTTTCGATATGGCTGATCGCGAAAGCCGCAGGTACCTCAGGAAGCACGCATCGCACTTCGTCGGGTATGTCGGATCCGGATCCAGCTCTGGCGATGCTGGAGAAAACACCGACTCGGTGCTAGAGGCAATTGGAACAAACGCCGACGTTCCCGCATCCTCGGATGAATCTATGACATCGGCAGATTTCCGAAAGTTCTCCACGGAATATGAAGAGGAGTACAACTCCAAAGCTGTAGAAGAAGGAGAAGCCATGGATGAAGGATCCGGGGAACACTCTCCCAAAGCGCAGGATGACATGGACGTCGGAGATAATCCCGAGGTCCAGATGTCCGAAAGTACCGATCAGAGCTTGACTCCGGGAAACGGACCCAAAGCCGTATTTGCTACCGGCGCTGCCAAGAAGGCAAAGAAGAAGAACAAGACCCCGGCAAGAGACCCCCTCATAGAGGAGGTAATCGCCGAGGAATACGAAGAAGACTCGGATGGAGCACTTATCCCAGACGAGCCGAAAAAAGAAGCATCGGTGGATGGACACGTGATCACTGAAGGTGCACGTAAACTCATCGATGCCGCTTTAACCACACCTATCCCTACAGCTGCAAAACTTACTGCAGATGAGCTGGACGAAAGGGCTCAGGCCCTAGAAGCGCGTCGTCAACAACTCCTTGATGAAGCCAAAAACATCGAAGTGGAGAAGAAGCACATGTCAAACAAGGAGTACATGTCCCGTCTACATCAGAAGACACGGAAGCGTCACATAGATGACAACCAATTCCCACGTGTCTGTGCCGTCCTTTTTGGAGATGAGATGGGGAAGCCACGGAAGGATAGCAACGGAGATTGGGTATACCCAACACCGGTGCAAAATACCGTGGCAGCTCGTGAAATTCTATTAGCTAATCCAGGGCCAGAGGAGATACGCTTGGGTATCAAGCTACTCAACAAGGGACTAGAGCAGCAAAAGGTCGCCCTGTCCGGAAGTCAAAAACTGGTCTCGGATTCTGACCAATGTCGCACAGATCAGGCATGGGCTGGCATAAGATCCCATTACGTTCAGGCGCAGTACCATCACCCCGAACGCAGGGAAGACAATTATTCAAGAACCGGATCGTCGGGACAGCATCGCGGAGCTACACATAACTACAGCAATGTCGCTCCAGCAGCTGAGAAAGACGCGTTCGCTGCACGGAATCCGAGGAATCCTCCCCGACGAAAATTCAACGATCGAAAGGGAGAAGATAAGGAGAAACATCGGGAGGAGGATCGTCAGAGAATGCCACCTCCTAGACATGAGAGCCGTCCGACTGAGCCTCACCATGGTGGGAACAACGGACGAAGGAACGACGGAAACCACGCTGGAACAAGCCGGCAGGGGGCTCGTCATAGTCAAGAACCTCTCCGGAACCGGAATAATGAAGCTTCGGACGGAGGCCGGCGATCAGCCGGAACCTATCCAGCTGCACCACCCTCTCCACCACACAGTTATCACAACGGCCCCCAAGGAGGTCAAGGAGGACGACATGGCGGAGGAGGTGGTGGCAGGATCCGAAGTCCAGCTCCAGGGCACCATAGCCGCAGCCAACATTCGGGACGATCTCTATCCACGAACGACGCAAGGCACATGATCAACTCCAACATAGAGGCTCGGCGCTATGAAAACGATGACGTGTACGTGGGCCCAAAGTGCTTCGGACCACGCATCAGAGCTACAAAATTCCCGGAAGGATTTGCTATCTCAAGACATATCCAAGCCTAAGACGGCATTGCTCGGCCAGACTCCTGGTTACAGGATTTCTTCTAAGCTTGCTGCATCGCTAAAGGCGGAAACAGCCTGGTCGCAACCCGATATCTCCCACTTATGTTGCGGAAGACGGCACGATCATGGCTCAATGAACTCCCGACAAACACCATCCATAACTGGTATGACTTGCAAAGTGCGTTCTTTCGGAATTTCGAAGGCACATATCGGAGGCCCTGTACGGTTGGAGACCTACAGCGTTGCACCCAGAAAGCCGGAGAAACTTGCCAGGATTATCTCGGACGATGGATCGACACAAAGAACTCCTGTGAAGGAGTAAACGATCAAACTGCGATTTAAGCTTTCATCACAGGTCTCGACATTGGTTTACTGCGCCATCGCTTGAAGTGTGACAAGGTTACTGATCTGGAAGAGATGATAGAAACAACGAGCAAGTATGCAGATGCTGACTACGATGCAGAGGGATTACTCAATGTCCTGGTTGTGCCTCAGTCCGCAAAACAACCAAAGCAACAAGCTCAGAAGCGCAAAAATACCTCGGAAGAAAAACCCAACGCGGAGACAGCAGTGGTCACTACTGTTTCCGGGTCTGGAGGACGAGGAGGACGTGGCGGAGGCCGCAGGCGTGGCCGTGGGACGTCAAGGGTCCAAGGCAGAGGAGAGCAACAACCAGGAAAAACCTACACTTGGGCCGACATTGTCAATAACCCATGTGTGCATCACTTAGACGCCAATGGGGGCTCGTCCCAAACCAACACTTAATGTCGTTTTAATGACAACATCAAGAGAGATGATACCGCGGGCTACAAAGCTAAGCGGAAGAAAGGAAAGAAAAACCACGAAAAAGACAAGGAGACCAAGGAAGATTCCGACATGGAGGAAGCTGATGCTTCAAATCCCAAGACGGAAGGGAAGAAGACTTTTCCCACCAAGAAGGACACTTACGTCACCTTCCTCGGATCTCAACCAGCAAAGTCAAGAAAGCAGTTCTCCACGAGCTCAATGCAATAGTTTCGGCTATCCCTCAGTATCTGGACTGGTCGGAAGTGGCAATCACGTTTGACCGTGCTGATCATCTGCCTAAGCTACACAGGCGAGGAAAATACGCCTTAATCGTCAATCCACTTATTGACGGTTATGGTTTCTCCAAGACCCTCATGGACGGTGGTAGCAGCATCAATATTCTCTCTGTCGAAACGCTACGCCGGATGAAGATCTCGGAAACACAGCTGAACCATAGCTCTGTGATCTTTCACGGAGTTGTCCCAGGAAGACAAGCTAATTCCCTGGGAGAGATCACTTTGGATGTTACTTTTGGAACTCCAAAGAATTATCGGACGGAGGCACTTTCCTTCGAAGTAGTCCCGTTCAAGAGCGCATACCACACTATATTCGGACGTCCGGCTTACTGGGCTTTTATGGCTCGCCCATGTTACATTTACAATATGATGAAAATTCCAGGTCCCAACGGTGTGATCACCATCATGGGAGACCCGAAGAAGGCATGAGAGTGCGAAGATGGAAATGCCACCTTTGTCAAAGCCGTGTTGCACGCCTAGGAGTACCAGGAGATCAAGAAGAACATAGATCCGTCCAAGATGCCCGCAACGAAGAAGGAGGTCACAAAGCCAAATCCGGAGTTCAAAGCATCAGAAGAGACGAAGACGATGCCGTTGAAGGATGATGACCCCTCTAAGGTGACCCAGATAGGCGTAGGCCTAAATAGCGCATAGGAAAGCGCGCTCGTTAAGTTCCTCCAAGCAAATCAAGATATCTTCGCATGGCAACCATCTGACATGACCGGAGTACCTAGGGAACTTGTCGAGCACTCTCTAAATGTAAACCCGAACGCTAAACCCGTCAAACAGTCCTTACGACGGTTTGGTGATGAAAAGCGTAAGGCAATAGCTAAGGAACTAGCGCGGCTCGAGCTAGCCGGATTCATAGAAGAGGTCATCCATACTGATTGGTCGGCCAACCCTGTAATGGTCCCTAAAAAGGACACCACTGATTTAAGGATGTGTGTTGATTATACTGCCTTGAACAAGGCTTGTCCAAAAGATCCGTTCGCTATGCCTAGAATTGATCAAGTTATCGATTCTACGGCAGGCTCGGAACTCCTCTGTTTTCTCGACGCATATTCCGGTTATCACCAAATCCGGATGAAGGAATCTGACAAAGTCAAGACTTCATTCATAACCCCCTTCGGAACCTTTTGTTTTTTTACGATGCCCTTTGGGCTAAAGAACACAGGAGCTACATACCAGCGCACGATGCAGCGTTGCCTCCATGATCAACTCGGACACAATGTACATGCATACGTGGATGATATCGCGGTCATGTCCAAAAAGAAGGTAACGTTGATTTCCGACTTGGAGGAGACGTTCGCCAATCTACGAAAATACAACATCATGCTTAACCCGAAGAAATGCTTCTTTGGAATACCAGCCGGAAAATTGTTAGGTTTCATTGTGTCTCAAAGAGGCATAGAGGTGAACCGCGACAAGATCAAGGCTATTCTCAATATTTCCAGGCCAACTCGCCTGAAGGACGTACAAAGATTAACTGGTTGCATTGCTGTGGTCAGTCGATTTGTAAGCCGGCTTGGTGAAAGAGCCGCACCATTATACAAACTCTTGAAGAAGACCAAGGATTTTGTCTGGACTGACGAAGCTGAAGCTGCACTACAAGACCTGAAGAAAGTACTCTCATCTGCTCCTATCCTTACAGCGCCGGAACCTCAGGAACTGATGTTGCTCTACATTGCTGCGACAAATAAGGTTGTCAGTATCGTTATGGTAGTGGAGAGACCAGAACAAAATCAGGAACACCTGGTGCAGCGTCCGACATACTTTGTCAGGGAGGTCCTGACAGAATCAAAACAGCGGTATCCGCACTATCAAAAGTTGGCTTACGGTGTTTTTCTAGCATCTCGTAAGTTACGACACTATTTTCAGGAGCATCCAATTACCGTGGTAAGCAAAGTTCCCATGAGACATATAATCAACAATAGAGATGCCACAGGACGCGTCGCCAAATGGGGCATAGAGCTTGCAGCTTTCGATATTGAGTACAAACCCCGGACAGCAATCAAATCCCAGATCCTTGCTGACTTTGTCGCTGATTAGACAGAGACCAAGGAGAACATGGTCCTCCCTGAGTCGGAATATTGGACCCTCTTTTTCGATGGGTCTAAGGCTCGAGGGGGCTCGGGGGCTGGCGTGGTGCTCAAATCACCCCAAGGAGATAAACATTTATACGTGTTGCAGATCCACTTCACAGGGACAAACCACATTGCTGAGTATGAAGCACTGCTGCATGGAATCCGGATTGCTAAGGATATTGGCATCCGACGTTTGATGTGTTACGGAGATTCGGATCTTGTTGCTCAGCAAGTCTCGGATATTTGTAATGCAAATAAGCACATGGCAACATATAAAGCTGCCGTGGATGATCTATCTAAATCGTTCGAGGGGTTTGAAGTTCAACACATCCCTCGAGCATAAAATGAGGAAGCAGATGCACTATCTCGAATAGGCTCTGCGCGGAAAGAGGTCCCGGATGGCGCATTTTTAGAGCACCTCAAAGCTCCCTCGATAAAGGGAGTAGATGAGGAATATCTGACCAAATCCGACTCACCTTTGATAGCAGCTCTGGCTGTAATCCCCAGCTGGGCTCAACCCTACCTCGATTATTTGGTAGATGGCAAATTACCCGAAGACGAGGTACTGAGCCGACAGATTATCCGACGAGCAAAAGCCTATACTATTGTTAAAGGTGAGCTCCATAAATGGAGTGTTTCTGGGGTTTTTCAGCGCTGTGTATCTCCGGAAGAAGGAGTGGAAATCTTAAGGGAAATCCATGAAGGCGAGTGTGGTCACCACGCTGCAGCCAAATCTTTAGTGGCAAAAGCTTTTCGACATGGATTTTTCTGGCTTACAGCTCAGGCAGATGCCAAACGATTAGTCAAGACATGCAAAGGCTGCCAAAAGTACGCCAAGCAAGCTCATATTCCGGCTGATCAGCTGCGAACAATACCTATAACATGGCCCTTTGCGGTCTGGGGGCTTGATATGGTAGGACCTTTTAAATGAGCCCCAAGTGGATTCACTCACCTCTTAGTGATGGTGGACAAATTCACAAAGTGGATCGAGGCTAAACCTATCACTAGTTGTGATAGAGCAACAACCAAAAGATTTGTCGAGGATGTTATAATCCGGTATGGTTATCCGCATAGTATTATCACAGACAACGGGAGTAACTTTTCCATGGGAGAATTGGCTGAATTCTGCGATGAGCAAAATATCCGGCTTGACATTGCGTCAGTCGCACATCCACAGGCTAACGGACAAGTCGAAAGAGCAAATGGCTTAATTCTACAAGGCTTGAAACTAAGACTCGAAGCACCACTACGACGTGCTGCGGGGGCTTGGGCAGAGGAATTACCCTCTGTAATTTGGAGTTTACGAACAACTCTGAATAGGTCAACAGGATACACACCTTTCTTCTTGGTCTATGGCGCAGAAGCAGTTCTTCCTAGCGATTTAATTCATACTTCTCCTAGAGTGGCCGCGTATATCGAAGAGGATGCCGAGATTTCTTGACAAAATGATCTCGACTTAGTCGAAGAAGTTCGCGTCGTTGCTGAAATGAGATCTACAACCTATCAGCAAAAGTTACGCAAGTATCATAGCCAGAGAGTCCGAACTAGATCTTTCAATAAAGGTGATTTGGTTCTCCGGCTTGTGCAACAAAGAAAGCACAAACTTTCCCCGGTATGGGAAGGGCCCTTTTTAGTTAGTCAAGTATTGCACAATGGATCGTACTACTTAACTGACATGAGGCCAGTCAATGAAAGACCTGCTACTAAGAAGAGAAAGAGAGCTGGAGGCAGTACAAATCCGGATGAGTTAGACAGACCATGGAATATTGCTCAGCTACGTCCCTTTTATTCTTAGTTTATCCTTCTTTGTAATCATACATATGTACATGTTCTGTGAGAAATAAAAGTTTTGGTTACCTCAAAGTTTTTTTGAGAAGTTTTTACCATCTTATTTCCTAATGATCATGTCATAGTCGAAAATCCCAGAATGCTTGAAAGTACTTTATGCTCATGTTCGTTCTAGTTTAGATTTCTGATTCTAAAACTGCTACCTTCGGGTATAACTCTAAAAATTCTAGTCTTTACTTGGGTTATTTGTCTGATTGCTAGATGCGGGTATTTTCCGAGTAGTGAATTGTTGGTACTGGAAGCCGGCTTTGTTTCCGAGTTTAAACTGGTTTAGCAATTAAGCTCCATTGCTCGGCAAAGTTTCCGGCTAAAGGTTTAGCCGGCTCACGAAAGGGACGAGGCGGAAAGCCAGATAAACGATAAGTAGAGACGGAAAATTTCAAGTGCTTATGTGAACATTTCAGGCACGCAAAAATTTCAAAAGCCAAAAAGTGCTAAATAGATTAAAAGCTTAGCACTAGCAAAAGTCAATAGTACTTAATATTTACAAACGCATCATGTCTTTCCGGAATAATACATAGTTTTCTGGTTTATGATGCAGGATGAGATGAAGGAGCTGTCGGCTCGCTGGTTACTCCGCCTTGATATCGTTCCGAGATGTCCGGATCCGAGGTGGTCCGTTCATCGTCGGAAACTTCTTCGGTTTCTTCTGGAGGAGGCAGCGGAGTATCTACGCGGGTGAAGAAGGGGATCTCGTAGCTGGTCAGATCAGCTACATGGCACCCATATCCGGCACAGGAGTGCATGATGGCTTGAAGGTCTTGCTCCTGGCCGTCTTCGTCTACCTTGCAGTACTCTCTGGTCACTTGCCATATCTCCATGTTTCCATGGTGGCTCATGACCATGGTGAGAGCGTTCTACGCAGCAGTCCGTGCGTAGGACATGTTCTAGTCCCGAACAAGCTGCGGCATCTCCTTGGCCTTGTCCCGCACCTAAAAATCCGACATGCTTGGCATGTCCGGAATCCTGAGAGACTCGCCAATGTCTTCAATAGACTGGCGGAAGTCATGCAGAAGATCACCGACTTGAGTAAGCCGGTGGGTGCGGGGCTCGGAGGAGGAAGAGTCCGTCAAGTTCAGAGGACCTATACACAAGACAAGTTAAGAAAAAACCGACAATGATAGAAGTCGAAGAAAAGATAAGTCAGAGAGGGGAAACATACCAAGAATGACGTCATCAATCTTGGCCTTCTCCTCCCGGAGACTCTGGAGTTCAGCCCGGAGCACCTGGGAGATGTCCTTCTCTCTGCCAAGCTCATTCTTGAGGTCCGAGATAATTTTATCCTGAGCAGCGATCTTGCGATCACGCTCTTCAGTGGCCATGGAGGAGGATTCAAGGACTTGAGCTATGCTCCTTTCATGATCCGCCTTCAGCTTATCCAGCTCTTGGCGAAGTCCCTTGTTCTCCACCACTAGGGTCTTGAGGTTCTCGGCCTCTTCAATCATAGCGATGGATTGTTTCACCAACGCTGTAAGTCAAAAAGAACAACAGTTCAGAAAAAATCGACATTAAAAAAGCAAAAGACAAGGTTTGAATCTCGAAATGTGTACCTTCGGCTTCATCCTTGGCTACCTTGAGCTCAGCATTTTTAAGCCGGAGAGCTTTGATCTCTCTCTGCTTATCACAGACATTGGATAATAATTCCTGGTTATAGGAACATACTTTCTATAAGTCAGAATACCCAAAGTCAGAAAGCTACTTAAGACTCGGGCTAATATTTTTTGCTAAATATCAGCACGAGCCTTGGGGGCTACACTAGTTCATTCTTTGGCATCCTAATGAAGCATAAACTCGGATTCTATATCCTACTTCATGCTTGGGGGCTAGAGGATATGATATAACATAATGTAAAAACAAGAGTTGGAATTCCAACTTACATATTGCTCACGGGTGAGTTTTTCTAAACCCGCGTTCACTTCAGCTGCCACCTTCTCGGCGAGGGTAAGAGGGATTACTAGGGCTGTTGGAAGCTCGCCAGTCCTGATCCTCTCGTCAGGAAGGCGGACTTGAGCGAGAAGGTCAGAGTACTTGATGTCCTCTGCTTCTTGCGCTTCCTCCTCGGGGGATAGATGGCTTTTGTCCAGGACTTGCCTGGCCAGCCGCTGGATTTCCTCTACAGATTTCCGGGATAGGCCAAACTTGGCAAGTCCCAGATTGCTGAGGAGGTTTTCGGCGAAGACTTCAGCCGAGGGATCATTACTCGAAGAGGGTTCACCCTTATCTTGAGCTGACGCACCCACGGTGACGTCAGTCTGTGACCCAAGGATCGCAGGCTCCGTTGGAGGAGCCGGATCTTCTGTGACCACCGGAGAAGGAATGGTCGCCGGAGTTGCAGAAGGTTGAGGGGCAGGAGTTGGAGGAGCCACGGCCGAAGAAGCTATGGTGAGCTTCGTCTGTCGCAGGGGCTTCGCAAAAATCCCTTTCCCCTTACCCTTGAAGAGAGGCTTTGCTCTGAGAATGTAGTGAAGTCGGAATCATTACATCTCAGAAAGAAATTCGAGAAAGGTATAAAGGCAGAAATTGTGAATGAAAGTTACCTCTTCACAACAGGCACTTCCTTTGTGCCAACAGCCACTGTCGGAGCTTTGCGCTTCTTGAGCGCAAGGTCCGGCAATGGGACCACTTCAGTCTCCTGATAAAACTCAGGAGGATATCCTTCGAGTGGAGCAAGCTCTGACTCGGGGAGGTCAGCAAGCTGAAAACAAGAAAGCATATCAGCACTGTAGTATATAACTTAGAGATTGGAACACATAAAAGGTGTATTGATGGAATCTTACCGACACCACGGGGTTTTCTGCTGTGTACATATCCAGAGAAATTTCTTGAATCCTCCTCTCGATCCGCTCCTTGATCAGCCACTTGATCTGGCTGATGTAGCATTGAGTGGTGTAGGATTTGGGGTTGATGCGGAGGGAGTCTTTTTTTGGAAGACGTGATGGAGTGCATCAGTCTATCCCCGTGGTACTGAAGTGGCTAGATCCGACGTGAGACCCAGCACTGGACCAAGTCGGATCCCTTCAGACCCATGTGTTTGATCAGATATTCGATCCGCCTCTTAGCGAGGGTCAGATCGTCGGTGAGAGCCGGAGCAGCCTCGTCCCAGGAAGGTTGGGCCGTGGTAGCTCCGTCGACAAAAGCCGGCAAAGCAGTAGCTTTGCCGGGAGCCGGAATATCCCTATGATAGAAGAAAGTGGCTGGCCATTGTTTGACCGAGTCACTGGCAGAAATTTTGGGATACGCCCGGTCACGTCTAAGTGAAAAGCTAATAGTGCCGGTGATGTAAGGAACACCGGGAGTGATGGAATTTCTCCGGACATGGAAATAGTACCGGAAGAGAAGCAAACTTGGCCTAATGCCGAGAAAGCCCTCGCAAAGCGATGCAAACGCACTCATCTCTAAGAGAGAGTTGGGAGGAAGATTATGGAGTTGAACTCCGTAATAATGTATAACCTCGAAGAAGAACTCCGAGGGTGGAAAAGACAAACCTCGGTCGAGATGGGTGCCGAAGTGGACCCGCTCGCCGTCTTGCGGGTTGGGGACGGTTTCGCCGGAGCCGCTCCGCCAGTCGCCGACGGCGAGAAGCCCCTCCTTCTCCACGTTCTTGAGGTCGTCCTCGTCAAGGGCGCAGGGGATCCAGATTCCTCGGAAGCTCTCCTTCTCCGCAGCTGCTTCCGCCGATGCCGCCGCCACTGTCGCCGCCAAACCATAGGAAGAAGATGATGAAGCCATTTTTCTCCGGTGAGAAAGTGACCTAAAAGGGGGCGGCGCTAGGAGTTTTGTGGGGGGAGGGCGAGGAGGCTCTGAGCGCGCAGGGGGATTGGGAGGAAAGGAATGGCAAAGGACTGGTGGAAAGGAGATTAAGAAATCCGAACCCCTTATATCCACCTAACTACGCCAAGATTCGTGCAAATGCTACAACGTAACCGCCACGCGTCGTGGAAAGAACTGGGAAGGACCCACGCAATGATTGCGTCTCCTCGATCTCCATGCTTGCATTGAAACGGCGCCTCGGTTTCGCGAACCTCGGACCCACCAACGGTCGTGCTGACGGCACGCCTGTCAGATGACGTGACTTGACCATGCTTGTGTCAGGTGGCGTAGAAACCAAGTTCCGGCTTAGTTTAAAATCAAGCTGGAAAATCCGAGTAACTAATTGATAGGTCCGACTTATTTTTAAGACCCGGATCGTATTTTTTGTGAAGTTTCAGGAACCCTTCAAGATTCCGCAAGCCGAAGATCAAGCTAGACGATGATAAAATCTGACTTTGGATCTTGGAGGCCTCCCGGGGTTGCTGTTGGGGATATACTTTCCGGGTATCCTCACAGTTCCTCACTGACCAGGGTGGCCCACTTCGGGTTAGAGCTTTGCTTCACGGGCGGCCCAGTCAGGAGAGAAGACAGAGTCCAATCCGGCTACGGGAAGGCCCAGAAGACTTACCAACTTAGGCCCATAATGTTACTTGTAGTTCAAGATGTACTCTGTAACCAACTCTTAGTCGTAGCCGGATTGATCTCTCCTATAAACCCTAGGCCAGATATCTATATAAGCCGTCCTAGGGAGAGCCTTTAGGGCGAACACCTTACAACACAATAGTCTACAATCTCAACTCGCATAGACGAAACCCTTGTAACCCATATTCCGGCTCTGCCATATTACTGGATTGCTAGCAGGAGTAGGATTCGTCCAAAGCTGGCGGATTCGAACCTGGGTAAACTTGTGTGCTCACCATCCCGGAATACCGTACGTCTCACACCCCTCTCTTCCGCACGCCTCAAGGACCCCCTCATGGTGTACTTGTCCTCAATCCGACGACAGGTTTTGGCGTGAAATAGTTCTAATTACACACAGTGTAGATTCACAAAAACTACAATTTACAAAGAAAATCTACTAGCGGTGGACGCCGCCTTAACCTAGACCAAAATTGAGTAGGTTGCGGCGGTGTTGACCTCAGTCCGTGAGGTCGATCAGGTCCACGAGCTCCATCTTCATGAATGTCGTGGCAACGTGCTCCCTAGCTTGGCGCTCCTCCTCCCGCTCCCACGCCAACCACGCTTCGACGAGCTTCACTGCCCAGCACGCGTCGGCGACCTCGATCTCTTCCTTCGCCTCCCGCTCAAGCTCCAACTCGCGGATGAGCATCTCCGTCGCGAGGCGCTCCTCATCGGAGTCGTTGGCGTAGTCGGTGGCCATGACGACAAGCGCACGTGGCGGGGAAGGTGAGATCCAGTACTTGTTGTCAGAGTCATCGTGTAACACCCTCGAATCAGACCTATGCAACTTTTAGCGATTCCCGCCAAACCCGCATAAAAACGATTCAAAGATGCCCACCAGGCACTTGCATGCGGGTGGAAAATGAAGTAATATCTTTACACAATAGTTCACGACGGAACCCACAAAACATATAGATATACAACAACGACTCAGCGAGGCAAGAATACAGATATACATTACAAAGATCCAAAACACGTGGAAAACGATACAACATCCAGGTACGGATAAGAAGCAAACTGGAGTAAGAGTACTGAAGAATAACCAATGGCGTCCATAACCCTGCCCAGGCCAAGCCGGAAGGGTAACCCTGCTAACGTCGTCAAACTTATACATGTTAATACAAAAGGGGTGCCGACAAAGGGCAAAGGAAAAAGTGAACGGTCAGTACTGAGGCCAGTACACGACGAGTCTAGAATTCGGCGTCTCTCGCCTACATAGGTATGGTGGACTGAAGCGGCAATGAAGCATGTAATAAATAACCTATAGAGACTCAATACAACTATTGGCTATCAGAGGGATAAGAAAGACCTATTTGGAATCAACCTGATACTAACACCAAACATACTCATTCTGGTATTTCCCCCTCGAGACCAAACGAGGGAGTCCTGCTGAGAAAACCCATATGGTTGGCCGTTTTATTCATTCATTCCATGGTGGTTACCAACTTTAAGCAGTTGTAAACGCCGTTTTCTCCTGATCTTCCTCCTTCATTCGAATCTGATTGTAGCCTGAGTAGGCGTCGAGGAAGCAGATGCGCTCACATCCCGTGGTGGAGTCGATGATTTGGTCGATTCTCGGCAGCGGGAAGTGACCTTTGGACAGTGCTTATTCAAGGAGGTGAAGTCCACGCACATCCGCAGGATATCCTTGTCTTTTTTAGGCACAAGCATTGTGTTAGCAAGCCAAGTGCTTTCCTTGATCTCGCGTATGAATTTTGTGTGGAGGAGTCTGTTGATCTCCATTCCGACTGCCTTTTCTCATGGTTCAGACAGTCGCCTGATTGTCTGCTTGACTAGCCTTGCATCTAGATTCACGTTGAGTGAGTGCTCGGCGAATTCCCTAGGAACTCCTAGCATGTCCGTGATGGCTCAATGCACGGCGCCCAGAAAAGTGCTTGGTGCGTGGTGTTGATGTAGAGCTCGTTGGGAACCCCAAGAGGAAGGTATGATGAGCACAGCAGCAAGTTTCCATCAGTTATGAAACCAAGGTTTAATCGAACCAGTAGGAGCAAGGAAACACCCCAAAGGTGTTACTAGATGAGATTTGGCAGGGCGCACTACCGGTGCTAGTAGCAACGTGGAGACCTGCACAACACAACCACAGAACTTTGTCCCCAACTTGCGATGAGGTTGCCAATCGCACCGTGTTTTGCGGAAAACAAAGGATTAAACGTATCGAATGGAAATAAGTAAAAGTTTGCAGAAAGTAAACACAAAGCAATAAAAGATTGTAGATTGTATGTAAAGTAAAGGATCGGGATCCATAGTTCACTAGAGATGGCTCTCCTTAAGATAGATAACATGCTGGGTGAACAAATTACAGCGGGACAATTGACAAACACCGAGAAAGCATTACATGCATATACTAATCATCTTGACTCCTTTGAGACTTGATTGGGCATTACAACATAATACATAGTCCACCATCCAACTGCATCTATGACTAATAATCCACCTTCAGGTTATCATCCGAATCCCCTCCAGTATTAAGTTGCAAGCAACAGATTATTGCTTTATGAACTGCGTGTAAAGTAAACAATACGATTGTTCTATGAACAAAGGATTGTTGTTTTCTCCCTAGTAGCAACAACACATCTAGTACCTTAGAGATTTCTGTCACTTCCCCAGATTACCAGAGGCATGAACCCACTATCGAGCATAAATACTAACTCTTGGAGTTGCTAGCATCTACTTGGCCAAGATAGCTACTAACAACGGAAAGCATGCAAGATCACAAATAACAAAGACATGATAGAATCAATAATCAATCTGAAATAGCATCTCAATATCCATCGGATCCCCGCAAACACAACATGCAGAATTACAAATAGATGATCTTGATCATGAAAGGAGCTCACAAGATCTAAACATGAAAGCACAAAGGAGGAGAACCAGCCATCTAGCTACTACATGGATCCGTAGTCCAAGGATGAACTACTCACGCATCACACCAGAGGCTTGCATGGTGATGAAGAAGGCCTCTAGGGTGAATTCCCCTCTTCGGCAGGGTGCCGGGAAGAGCTTCAGATCCCTCCCGATCTAGGGATGGAGATGACAGCGGCTACAGACTCTTTCGTGGATTTTTGATCGGGTACTTAGGGTTTTCGTCCCGAGGGCATCTTATAGTCGGAAGGGGAGGCTGAGGGGGGTGCCTGGGCTGGCCACACCACCCCCTGGCGCGGGCTAGGCTTGGCCACGCGGCCAGGTGGTGTGGCCGCCCTCTGGCCCCTCTCCGTCTCGTATTCTGGCACTTGATCACTTCTGGAAAAATAGGCACTTTGGCTTTTGTCCCGTCCAATTCCGAGAATATTCATTTTCTGACTTTCCTGGAACCAAAAACAACAGAAAACAGGCAGTTGGCACTGTGGCTCTTATTAATAGGTTAGTCCAAGAAATCATATGAAAAGTACTCCAAAGTTGGCACAAAACACAAGAAAGTGGATAAAACCAAGCATGGAACATCAAAAATTATAGATACATTTGCAATGTATCAGTCCGGTGGACACCAGGCGAAGATCTCCCAGTGCTCACGGAGGAATTCAACGAGCGCGAGTTCCTATGCGGAACTCAAGTTGTTGGCGATGAGGGCCATCTTGGTCGGGTCCGTTGGGTGGACCTGGACTTTCTTCGTGTGTACCGACGAGTCAAAGGACAGGTCGGGTGAACTTTTCCTGCTCAGGGAAGGCAGATGTTGTCTATCGACTCCTTCAATCTTGCGAGTTCCTCCTGCATGCCGAAGGACTAGGAGATTCTGTTGAATTCCCTGTCACAGCTGTCAGACCTCTCTAAGTTGCCATTGATTGTGATTATGCCGTTTGGACCTGGCATTTTCATCTGCAGGTAGGCGTAGTGTGGCACTGCCATGAACCTAGCAAACGCGACAAGTCCGAGGATGCAGTGGTATTGCGAGGGCTAGTCGACGACCTAAAAGTCGATGCGCTCTCGCCAAAAGTTTTACGGTGTGCCGAAGATGACGTCGAGGTTGATTTTGCCCAGGGGATATATGCCCTTCCCTGGGACGATGTCGTGGAACATCGTGTCTGAAACTTCCAGACAATTCAGAGGGATTCTCATCGCACGCAAGGTACTCGCGAACATGAGGTTAATGTCGTTGCTGCTGTCCATGAAGACGCGACTCATATCGAAGCCCCCGATCTGCGCCTCGAGTACGAGGGGACAGTGGCCTAGACGAGGAACTTGGCGCGGGTGATCGCGCCTATCGAAGGTGATGCAGGAGTCGCTTCTGCTGAGGTACTCAATGGTGGAGGGTGGAGAGTTTATCACCACATTGACTTGGCGAGTGATGGCCTTCTGCACGCGATTTGAGGGACGCCCTTTTTGGATCATCCCCATGTTGCCCACGGCTCATGGGTATGGCTCACCTCCGTGATGCTGGACTGGTGCGGCCACGGGTGGTGGTGGTCCGGGCGGTGGTGGAGGAGCTCCATGTGCCACAGCGCCAGGGCGGCTCCATAGCCCCTGTTGACCGCGTCGCAATTCATCTGAGCCAAGACCTCCTGGAGTTTGAGGAACTCGCGGTAGTCCTTGAGAAGGTGGCTGGATTTCTTCTTGCCGTCGTGCTTGTCAATGTAGGAGTGCATGTTGCATGGTCTGGACAGTTTGTCCTCGATAGATGTTGCGGGTGCCTCATCGCAAGTGCGGTGCTGCCACACCTGCGTGGTTTTTCTGCTATCGTGGTATCCACCGCGACAATATCTGATGTTGTGGTTGTCATCACGTTTGTCGGCGTCGCCGGATGCGACTATATTGACCTCATCGTGGTCATCGTAGACGCGCATTCGACGTTTGCCTCGGCGGTCGCGTCTGCGCCCGAGGTCGTCATCGTCATCGGAGTAGGTACGGTTTTTTACCGAGTCTTCTCCATCAGCCCACCGATTCGTGATTTCCATCAGGTGGTTGATTGTTTTGGGCTTCGAGCGGCCCAGCTCCTCCCAAGCTCTATACGGTGAACGCCGCCGTTGAATGCGTCGATTGCGCGGTCCTCCAAGATGTTTTTTCTATGGAGTTCTTAATGATGGACCACCTCTGGATGTATGAGCACATCGACTCGCCAGATCTTTGCTGGCAGCTTCTCAGTTCCTCGATTGATGTAGGCATTTTGTATGTGCCCTTGAAGTTGCACACAAAGCTGTAGACCAGATCTTCCCAACTTCGAATGGATCTGTGCGGGAGGTTGTTGAGCCATGCGCGAGCGTCTCCCAGCAGCTGTAGCTGCAGGCATTGCATGGTCGTGCTTCGACTCCCGCCATGTAGCCTAACAGAGGAGATGTGGTCCTCCAACCAGATCTTCGGGTTCTGCAGGCCGTCAAATTTTGGGTTCTCCGATGGGAGCTTGAACCCCTTAGGCATTCCCTTCTGCCTGATGGCCCTGCTGATGCATCTGGCGCCATAGAGCTCAGTCTCGTCTTCTTCCGAGTCAGTCGAACGAGCATGCCTCGCCTGCATCTTGTCGACTTTGTGCTGCGTGATGTCATCACGTGCGTCATAGTCGCGGTCATACCGCTGTGAGCGACGTCGCCATGATAGATCGTGACTCTTGTCACTAGAGGAGTACGAGTAGTACTTGTCCAGTGCCTTGCTTTTCTTCGGCTCTGGTGTTGGTTCTTTGTCGAGGGTGGCCTCGATTAGCCCCAGGCCCGTGATCATAGATCGGTGCATGGCAGCCCGCGGATCTCCAGCTGGTGGCTGGTTGTTGAGGAGGTACATGGTAGCCGCCATTACCGCGGCTTGTGGTGTTTTTGGGAGCATGTTGTCCCGCGTATCCATCATCATAGAGCTGAAGTCGAGGAATTTCATAGCTTCTATGCGTTCTTGCTCAGTGAGGTGGGCCAGTCGAGATCGCCTCTTGTTGGCCACGTACTCGTTGCCTTTGGAGGAGGGTCCTCCGTGGGAGGAGAGCCCAGCTCGTCGAAGACTCGACTCATCCGCCGTCTTTCTGCGCGCTTCGAGTTGCGCGATCACCTGCTGCTACCGCTTGAATTCCTCCTTTAGCAGCCAGGTAGCCCATCAGCATGTCCTGCGGTGTGTTGGGGGGTAGAGGATTGCCCCGTAGAGCTTCGCGACAGTGGGCCCACTCGTTGTTGTTGAGCTTGATCAGCATGCGCTCGCCGGTGTTCTCGTTTGTCGTGAGTGACGGTTCTCCCCATGTCCTGTTGTTGACGGGCGCGCCGTTACCGCTGTTGGTGGGGCCGCTATTTGCGACTGGTATGCCACCATTGGGTATATCGCCATTGGGCGGTCCGGTGCCAGATCCGGTGCTAGTGTTTTCGCGATTGACGCTGGTGTCACCCGTGTTAATGACGACACACATGAAGTGATTGGGGAAGCTGTTGCTCCCGCAACTTTCAGATCCGGAGCCGTAGGCTCCATCTTCTGTGGCTAGGTCACCCAGATTGGATCCGCGACTGCTGTCGCTGTCCGTACTCCCAATTGTTGTTGAGGTGTTGAGCTTACTAAGGGTGCCGATTGGTGGCGGGAACCACGATGCTAGAGCAATCACGGGTGCCGTTGGCTGGTCAGGCATGCGAAGCATGCCCAGTTGACCAACCTAGAAGCGGAAGCTCCCGATCGCCAGGCTGATTCCATCGCCCACAGACTCGAAAGCCGGGTGAGTGGTCGGCGTGTGGACGGTGAAGTCGAACGTGCTGAAGAGCTGGTGAATCTCTGCTGTTGCAGAGTTGTAGATCGCGGTTGATGGGGCCGAAGAAGCTGCGGCATCACCACTCTCAATTCCCACAGACGGCGCCAATTGACGAGGGTTTAACTTGTAATGCCCATTGTTATGGACTTGGGTTTTGGAGAAGGAGGGAGCGCTGGAGGCATTAATCGGCTAGCAAACAAGCACACAGGGACGCAAGGTTTACCCAGGTTCAGGCCTCGTAGAGGTCCCTACTCCTACTTGTCTGCTCTTGGAATTAACGAAGGAATTGAATAATACAGGGGCACACAGATGCAATCTAGCGAGAGTTGTGGAAACTAGGGTTGTGATTGTCCTCCTCGCCGCCCCCTCCTAGCCTTTATATGGATAGGCTACGTCTCGGGTAGCAGGTCGAGTCGGTTATAGATTAGGGTTCGCCCTTTGAACTTTCTATCTTAAGCTTCTTCTTGTCTCGCAAGCAATCGAAGAGTTTGTGGGTCACCCGAATTCTGCATTGGGCCTTGGCAACACCGTGGGCTTTTGCTGTATCTAGGCCGTATATACCAAACTCGAGTACCTATAGGGTATACCCATGTCACTAATCATATCAGATCCAAGTCAAATTATAATAGTAATTCTTTGGTTATAGTTATCTATGATCGAGAAACTTTGCTCCAAGTCATCCATAATCATGGACACGACTTTTCAAAAAGATTTAACCCTGTAGGGGTGCACCAAAGTATCTACATGCACTTCAACTCTTGTTGTCAGATCAGGCAGGTGCAAGATCATGAAACATACACCCAATAGTATGTCGATGGGGCTTCGGACACGATGTTTCCAGACCCAAAGTAAGTACATGGGGGCCACCCCACTAAGCTACCCGCAACAAAGTCAGCCGACTCTGAGATGAACCAAGCGTTTGTGCCAATGGCTGTAAATGACTGGGAACCCGAAAGTGTGACTGGGTTTGTCGATACTGCGAAAACATTCCACATTTGCTCCTAAATAGTACAGGTGATCCACGCACAATAGTAAATAAATCAGTAAAGCATGGCATACGTACAAGATAGTAATAACACCCCCAAACTAGTTTGTGCCTCCAATATAGTACTTTGAAATCAGATAGTAAGCCAATAGGGGTGCCCACACACCCCACATGTGGTTAGCGCGCTCGATCTCGGAATAGGTGTCAAGAACTCGGGTCCTAGGTGGACACAAGTGGGCAAATAAAAACCAAATAACTTCTATTACCCACTGGTGTCTCTGCATTATATCTATTTCTAGTATTTTAATTAACAAGTTATAACAAAGCCATGATCATATCCACCATTAAGCATGTGGCAACCTACCAACAACTATGGAACATCGACGACACACAGTAACACCTGAGCAAGCATCTACGACTCGCAAGGCCGACTGTCTATCAAACAACAGGCGATAGGAGGTGTTCAAGGCAATATAGAGTCCACACGGAATGTAAATGGTGTGGAAAACTAAAGCATCGTGACAGGGATAGCATAGATCAACAGGAGGAAGAAAAGACTATAAATGCAAAATAGGTAGAAAGGGGGAGAATGCTCGCCTGAGAAACACTGCCGAAGATTCATCCGAACAACGGTTTGAAGCTCGCATTAATTCAACGTCCTAATATGTGAAAAAGCAAAGCACTAAAATAAACACCGGATGCACTATTTAATACTATGGCAGAAGATCCGACATGTTCATGACATGATGCATGTCATGGAAAAGATGTGATGCAACTAGGCAATATTAAGCGTAATCGGGATCCCGACAATTAATTAATTGGTTCTTATTTAGTTACCCTGCAATTTAAATGTTGTATTAACAAGGCAAAACAGGGCATCGATTCTCTATACAAATTTAAATGGAGTCAAGATGAGACAAATATAGGCCAGATGTATACTCCATATTTAATTATGAGGTGAATTGCCATAATGCCCCCAAACCACAAAATATGTATGCGACATGAACAATTTAATATGCATCAAGTGATAAGGTCATATTATAAAAATAGGGGTCTCGGATAGGGGTCACACATTAGGGTGTTGGGTTCGCAACATAGAAAACAAAAATTTCCCTACGATGGGAACTACTAAGCACCAAGATCTATCTACCTAGATACAAGCAACGAGTGGATATACATCCATAGAGAACATACCCTTGTAGACCGACAAAGTGTAACGAGGTTGAACTTGTGGATGATGTAGTCGAACGCTTGCCGATCTCAGGATCGAGAAGAAGTCCAGCGCCGCAACTCAGCAACGCATTTGTGATCGCACACACATCCGGTCCACCAAACAACCTCCACCTCCTCGCTCCAGCGATGTAGCGGAAGCAACAACTCCTTCCAGACGAAATGCCACCGAGAACATGTATCTCGCTAATCTAAGACCATGGGGGAATAATTCTAGAGGGGGAGAGAGATCCTTCACAAGGAGGTGTGCTTTGTGAGGGAGGAGAGGGGGGCCTTTTATAGGGAGAGGGGCCAGCCCCTCTCCATGGCAGGCGGCCAAGGGGAGGTGCCCCCACCTTTCCCCCACCTCTTTCACATTCATGTGGTGGAGCTCCCGCTCATATAAATTTTGCCTCCACCCAAAATTCCACTCACATGCATTAAATTTCCACCAAACTTAATGCAACTCTCATTTAACAAAACTCTTTTATTTATTTTATTCAGAATTTTGTTAATTACTTTAATTAACAAACATTCACATAAAACCCCCTGCAATATTTCAATATCACATGCAGAACCAATTTCAGCAATTTCACCTGAAACAATTCTGATGTCCATTGAAATAATTCTAGCGCTTTGCAATTCTTTTATCTGGAAACATTTGCTCCAAATGGTGTTGGTATCCCTTAAGTGTGTCACCCTACGGTTCGCAAATAATGTAGACATGATCGATACCCTTCTCCGATCAATAATCAGTAGCAGGACCTGGAGATCCATACTGACTCCCACACATTCAACGATGACTTCTATGATCATGAGAACCTTTAACGCTAGTAACTAAATCCCTTTGTCTCGTGATATATTACATGTCCAAGATTCAATCATCGGTATCTCCATACCTAGTTTGATCTCGTTATCGACATTCACTCTTTTCTCGTTCCCGTGATGTAACATTCTAGTGATCACATCACTTGCTTGCAAGCTATCTCAATGTGATATCACCGAGAGGGCCTAGAGTATATCTATCCGTCACCGGGATGGACAAATCCCACTCTTGATCCATGAGCCTCTACATAACACCTTCGTAGTACTGAACCCACCTTTATAGTCACTATGTTATGGTGTGACGTTTGATGTTATCAAGATACTCTTCTAGTGTTAGATTAACATGATCTCATGGTCTAAGGACTAGGATTACTTCATATGATGTTATAGCAATATAAACACAATGACTTTGATCGTAATGCTATACTTCGGATGAATGTTCATCACATCATCCACCAATGTTGCAACCTCGTTATTAACAACATTCAATGTCCATGATCAGGAAACCTTGATCATCTTTTTAATAACGAGCTAGTTTATAAGAGAGGCATAACTAGGAACCTTCTACTTGTTTATTAAACACACATGTATTAACGTTTCCAAATCAATACAATTATAGCATGCAAAATAAACATCTATCATATACTTGGAATACATATAATAAAAACTTTATTATTGCCTCCCGGGCATATTCCCTTCAGTCTCCCACTTGCACTAGAGACAATAATCTAGTTACATAGTGATAAATCTAACACCCATGGAGTTATGGTGTTGATCATGTTTTGCCCTAGGGAGAACTTTAGTCAACGGATATGCTACATTGAGATCTGTGTGTACTTTATAAATCTTTGTATCTCCATCCTTGACATGCTCGTGGATGGAGTGAAACCGGCGCTTAATATGCTTGGAATTCTTGTGAGACCTTGGTTCCTTGGCGTTGGCTATGGCTCCATTGTTGTCACAATAGATCACCATTGGGTCCAATGCACTAGGAACCACACCTAGTTAAGTTATAAAATCCTTCATCCAAACCGCTTCATGTGCTACTTCTGAAGAACCAATATATTCCACCTCCATTGTTGATCTTGCCACCATAGGTTGTTTGTTGCTCCTCCAACTAACTGTTTCTCCGTTCATGAGAAATACATATCTAGATTTAGACTTAGAGTCATCTCAATCGGTGTCAAAACCAGCATCGACATAACAATTAGCGACTAGCTCTTCTTCACCTCCGTACACAAGAAACATTTCCTTAGTTCTTCTTAAGTACTTAAGGATATTCTTGACCACTATCCTGTGTTTCGAACCTAGATCAGATTGGTACCTACTAGTCAAACTAATATCATGTGCCACATCCGGTCTTGTACATAGCATGGCGTACATTATAGAGCTTATGGCTAAAGTATAGGGGATATTATCCATTATCTCTCTTTCTTTCGCCATAGCCGGACTTTGAATCTTACTCAATGTCTTGCCTTGCAACATAGGTAAGAATCCCTTCTTACTTCTGTCCATTTTAAACTTCTTTAAAATTTATCAAGGTATGTACTTTGTGATAGCCCTATTAGGCGCCTTGATCTATCTCTATAGATCTTAATGTCTAATATATATGATGCTTCACCAAGGTCCTTCATCGAAAATTTGTTGTTTAGATAACTTTTACAATGTTTAAAAGATTTATATCATTTCCAATCAGTAATATGTTATCAACATATAATATAAAAAATTCCACATTGCTCCCACTCACTTTCTTGTAAATACAAGCCTCTCCATAAGTTTGGACAAATCCAAACTCTTTGTTCACCTCATCAAAATGGAGATTCCAACCCCGGGATGCTTGCTTTAGTCCATAGATGGATCGCTGAAGCTTTCATACCTTGTCATCATCCTTAGGATCGACAAAACCCTTTGGTTGTATCATATACAACTCTTCTTCAATATTACCATTGAGGAACGCAGTTTTGAAATATGTAGCAATTGCTAACATAATCCTAACCGACTTTAGCATCGCTACGGGAGAGAATGTATCATCGTAGCCAACTCCTTGAATTTGTCGAAACCCCTTTACGACAAGTCGATCTTTATAGATGGTCACATTACCATCAGCATTAGTTTTTCTTCTGAAAATCCATTTATTCTCAACGGCCTTTCGGTCGTGAGGTAAGTCCACCAAGGTCCAAACCTGGTTTTCGTACATCAATCCCATCTCGGATTTCATGGCTTCTAGCCATTTGTTAGAATCCGGGCTCATCATCGCTTTTTCATACGTCGCAAGGTCATCTATTTCATCAACCATGAAATTCATAACATGATTTCCATACAGTTCAGGAGCTGCACGTGTCCTGCTTGACCTGCGAGGTTCGGTAGTGTCCTCTTTCAGAGTTTCATGATCATTATCATTAGTTCCTTCTTCATTCGGTGAAGTCAACTCCGGAACAATTTCCGGTGTTGCACTACTCGTTGTTTCATGAAGAGAAGGTTCAATAACCTCTTCGAGTTCTACCTTCCGACTACACACACCTTTCGTGAGAAACTCTTTCTCTAGAAATGATCCATTCTTGGCAAAGAAAACCTTGCCCTCGGATCTGTGATAGAAGGATACCCAATTGTTTCTTTAGGGTATCCTATAAAGACGCATTTTTCCACTTTGGGTTTGAGTTTATCAGGCTGAAGTTTCTTCACATAAAAATCACATCCCCAAACTTTAAGAAATGACAGCTTATGTGTGTTTCCAAACCACAATTCATATGATGTATTTTCAACTGATTTAGACGGTGCCCGATTTAAAGTGAATGCAGCAGTTTCTAGTGCATAACCCCAAAATGACAGTGGCAAGTCAGTTAGAGACATCATATATCGAACCATATCCAATAAAGTACGATTACGATGTTCCGACACACCATTACATTGCGGTGTTCCGGTAGGTGTGAGTTGTGAAACTATTCCACACTCTCTCGTATGTGTGCCAAACTCGCAACTTAGATACTCACCTCCACGGTCGGATCGTAGAAATTTGATATTTCTATTACGATGATTTTCCACTTCACTATGAAATTGCTTGAACTTTTCAAAGGTTTTAGACTTGTGCTTCATCAGATAGATATACCCGTATCTACTCAAATCATCCATGTAAGTAACAAAATAACGATATCCACCTCGTGCTGACCCACTCATTAGACCATATACATCAGTATGTATGATTTCCAATAAATCTGTCGCCCGCTCCATTGTACCGGAGAACGGGGTTCTAGTCATCTTGCCCATAAGGCATGGCTCACATGTATCAAATAATTCAAAATCAAGTGATTCCATAAGTCCATCAGAATAGAGTTTCTTCATGCGTTTTATGTCAATATGACCTAGACGATAGTGCCACATATATGCATATATATCATTATCAAGTTTAATCCTTTTAGCATCAACATTATGTATATGTGTATCATTACTATCGAGATTAAACAGAAATAAACCATCCATCACAGGTGCATGACCATAAAAGATATTATCCATATAAATCGAACAACCATTGTTTTCGGATTTAAATGAATAACCACTTCGCAATAAACACGATCTGGATACAATGTTCATGCTTAGTGCAGGCACCAAATAACAATTATTTAGATTTATAACTAATCCCAATGGCATATGGAGAGGCAGCGTTCCGACGGCGATCACTTCAACTCTTGATCCATTGCTGACACGCATCGTGACCTCATCCCTTGCTAGCTGTTGCTTGTTCCGCAACACCTGATTCGAGTTACATATATTAGCAACCGATCCAGTATCAAATACCCAAGTGCTACTGCGAGTACTAGTCAAGTACACATCAATAACATGTATATCACATATACCTTTTCCTTGCCGGCCTTCTTGTCTGCCAAATACTTGGGCAATTGCGCTTCCAATGGATAGTCCCCTTACAATAATAGCACTCGGTATCAGATTTAGGGCCAGTTCGGGATTTCATTTCAGGCGCACCAACAGATTTTCCGCCCTTCTTTCCCTTCTATTTACCCTTGTTGTCCTTCTTGAAACCAGTGGTCTTATTGATCATCAACACTTGATGTTCTTTATTCATCTCCACTTCTGCAGTTTTAAGCATTGACAGAAGCTTGGGGAGAGACTTCTTCATGCCCTGCATGTTATAGTTCATCACAAAGCTCTTGTAGCTAGGTGGCGGATATTGGAGAACATGACGTCTGCCTAAGTCAATGGGAATCGTTATTCCTAAGGACACAAGCTTATCGGCGTACCTAGACATTTTGAGTACATGCTCACTAACGGAGCTATTCTCTTCCATCATGCAGCTAAAGAACTTTTTAGAAGCATCATAACTCTCTATGACAGCATGGGTATCGAAAATCATTTTCAATTCACCCATGGTATCAAAGGCATGGCCATTCTCGAAACACCTTCGGAGTTCTGGCTCTAGCCTATACGGTATGCCACAGTGAACTAAGTTGTGGTCCTCCTGGTGAGTCAAATAGACATTGTTTTCCTCGTCATGGGCATCAGGAGCAGGTGGGGGGCCTAGCGACGCTTCTAGCACATATTTCTTTTGTGCAGCAGTGAGGAGAATCCTCAGATTCAGGACCCAGTTGGTAAAGTTGCTATCATTCGTCGCAAGTTTCTCTTTCTCCATGAACATATTGAAATTAAAAGCAGGTGGTGTCATCCATAATAGAATTTGTAAAGTTTAGACTAAGTTTATGATAGATTGGGTTCAACTAATCCAAATTATGAATGAACTCCCACTCAAAAACAACATCCCTCGTGTCCTTTTGGTGATTACATGAACCAAATCCACTACACCAAGTCTGATCATCACGTGAGTTGGTGTAGCTTCAAAGTGGAGCATCTATATGGGCATCATATCAACTATATGACGCATGCTTAACCTTTCGGTCAGTGTTCCAAGGCTATGTCTATACATGCTAGGCTCGCCAAGTAAGAACCTTAGTACTCACATGTGTAAAACTGTCTTACACTCGTTGTATGAAAGCGTAGAGTCAAAAACACCCGATCATCACATGATGTTTTGGAACGACGAACTTCCTTAACGGTGCATACTTAAGGAAGAACATATTTTTATCTTGATATCTAAATGAGGGATCATCTTATAATCCTACTAAAGCGCAAACAAGCAATATAAGATGCAAACATCATATGCATAAAGTGAAATGATATGGTTCTTGCACTTGATCACTATCATGTGCATCGTGGTATAATCTTTATCATTCCTTTGTGTGTAAGGCCAAGGTCTATGGAACTTACACGTTAGGTATGTTATAAGAGTATCAACTATACTTCAAATTACAACATTACCATATCATGACACCATCCCAACTATCTAAACTAGATGCTTCTAATTTATCAATTGCATGTTTTTACGTGGCTTAGGGCTTTCGAAGATAGAACCGGTCTTGCCTACGAACATGGAACCACAACGAAGATAACCAAATTATTAGCAAATCGTTGTAAATCAGATATTGACTATAGTAGGAGAGACAAATACCCACTAACCACTTATATGCAAAACTAGTTGCATGTCAAGCATGGAACATGTCTCATGTGCGAGGACATGTAAAATTAGTCCGGACCGCTTCATCCCACTATGCCACCAATATCCAAAATACATATAAGAAGCAATAACATGATCATCATCGCTCACACTCTTATGTGTACTACCTGTGCAAAGCATCTACGCATAGATCAGGCTCTGATACCACTATTGGGTTTGCAGCATAGAAAACAAAAAAATCCTATGATGGGAACTACTAAGCACCAAGTTCTATCTACCTAGATACAAGCAACAGGTGGATATACATCCATAGAGAACATACCCTTGTAGACCGAGCAAGTGTAACGAGGTTGAACTCGTGGATGATGTAGTCAAACGCTTGCTGATCTCAGGATTGAGAAGAAGTCCATCGCCGCAACTCAGCAGCGTATCCATGATCTCACACACGTTCAGTCCACCAAACAATCTCCACCTCCTCGCTCTAGCGATGTAGCAGAAGCAGCAACTCTTTCTAGACGAAATGCCACCGGGAACATGTATCTTGCTAATCCCAGAGACCATGGGGAAATAATTCTAGAGGAGGGAGAGATCCTTCACGAGGAGGTGTGCTTTGTGAGGGAGGAGAGGGGGGCCTTTTATAGGGAGAGGGGGCATCCCCTCTCCATGGACGACGGCCAAGGGAAGCTACCCCACCTCTTCCACCAAATTAATGCAACTCTCATTTAATAAAACTCTTTTATTTATTTTATTCAGAATTTTGTTAATTACTTTAATTAAGAAACATTCACATAAAACTCCCTACAATATTTCAATATCACATTCAAAACCAATTTTAGCAATTTCACCTGAAACAATTCCGGTGTCCATTGAAATAATTCCAGCGCTTTGCAATTCTTTTGTCTGTAACACATTTGCTCCAAATGGTGTTGGTATCCCATAAGTGTTTCACCCTATGGTTCGCGAATAATGCAGACATGATCGAGACCCTTCTCCGATCAATAATCAGTAGCGGGACCTAGAGATCCATACTGACTCCCACACATTCAACGGTGACTTCTGTGATCGTGAGAACTACTAAATCTCTTTGTCTCACGATATATTACATGTACGAGATTCGATCATCGGTATCTCCATACCTAGTTTGATATCGTTATCGACATGCACTCTTTTCTCGTTCCTGTGATATAACATTCTGGTGATCATATCACTTGCTTGCACGCTCTCTCAATGTGATATCACCGAGAGGGCTCAGAGTATGTCAATCCGTCATCGGAATGGACAAATCCCACTATTGATCCATGAGCCTCTACATAACACCTTCGTAGTACTGAACCCACCTTTATAGTCATCCTGTTACGGTGTAAGGTTTGATGTTATCAAAATACTCTTCTAGTGTTAGTGATTGACATGATCTCATGGTCTAAGGACTAGGATTACTTCGTACGATGTTATAGCAATATAAACACAATGACTGATCATAATGCTATACTTTGAATGAATGTTCATCACACCATTCCACCAATGTTGTGACCTCATTATTAACAACATCCAATGTCCATGACCAGGAAACCTTGACCATCTTGTTAATCAACGAGCTAGTTTATAAGAGAGGCATAACTAGAAACCTTCTATTTGTTTATTAAACACACATGTATTAATGTTTCCAAATCAATACAATTATAGCATGCAAAATAAACAACTATCATATACTTGGAATACATATAATAACAACTTTATCATTGTCTTTCAGGCATATTCCCTTCATAGGGTTCGACAATCTTGGGTTCAGAGGGGTACGACAGGGTTCGGGCTCGACAGGATCGGTCTTCGGACACCGGGAACTAGGTCTTCGGATCCGGGAAGGAGAACACGAAGTCAGAGTGCGCATAAAAGACTAGTGTTGATATGTGGGACCAGTCTAGAGATCATAGTAAGCTGTCAGGAGTGACCCCCGGAGCCTATTGTTGGACGGGGTGTCACACATTGCGAGGAGCTTCCGCCACGGGGGTGATGGTGGGTCCGTACGAGGAGCTCCCACTGCGGGACGAGCCCTCACCAGCCGCACGATCACACACAGAGACGAAGCCCGGGGATGCGTACGTGCGGAGCTTCCCCGGCAGCGACTCCTCGCGGTTGGTCCAACGCCGAGACGCCCGCTTCTAGGCGGCCTCCGAGCAGACGTACGCGTCGCGAGCTACCTCGTCAATCAAGATGCGAGCTCCCCCGCCTCTAGATCATGCCCAAGCTAGAAGCTTCTGCTGTGGCTCAACATCCTCGTGAATTGCTCGTCGGAGCGGTGGGCTGGTGGCGACGGCGCTAGGGTTGGGATGGCAGAGGAGTGCGGGTTTGAACCCTCACTCGCTCAGTGGTGCGTTATATGTACCGGACGAAGCGGCCGCTAAATGGGCCGCGGTAAAAAAATTGTAGACCGGGCCGCGTATACGGGCCTTGCTAGAGCGGCAATATTCGCATGGGCATGTAAACTCGCCGGAATTTTACAGTTTCGGACGGTTTACATGCATTGTTAGAGTTGCTCTTAGTAGGAATGCAGGCACAAGATGGGAGGATGTAGGTCTCTCTTCATTGTATCTCGGTTAGTTCGGTGTTTTCAGTTTTCTAAAGTTCAAAATCGATTTTACTGATTTAATTTCGGTTTATTATACTTGCCAAACAAAAAATTGACTCGGTTATTTCAGTGTTGGTTAATTCAGTTTCGGTTATTTATGCCCACCCCTAACCGGCGGCGAGAAAATGGCTGAAATTTCTATCGCCCTAGCGCTACTACACTTTGTAGTAGACCAGAAACATAGCCCACACAAAAAATCTGGATTGGGACTTTTGCGGTATCTGTTTGGTGTGTTTTTTCCCAAATCAGTTATTTTGCGGTTGAGGCTTTTGTGGTATCTGCTAGTGCTTATACACGAAATTCTCCGTACTTACATTTTTGCCATGAAAGAAATCTATCTATTTGGATATTGAACTTCAAAGAAATATTAGTGGAAGAAAGGGCAAGGGAACTAGGAAAACACTATGCAGTGAGACAAAAGGAAATATTCCACTTAAATGGACATTTTCTATCTCATAAGTGCCATGTCGGCCACATTAGTTTTAAGGCTTTGTATTAGTTTCCGAACTTTGTCGTGCTTAATGTTTTCTCGAAAAGGAAGGATAAGCCACCGATCCTCCCAGATGCACAAAACCATAATTTATCAAATAAAAATGGCAAGCAACAAAATTATACGTATTTTTACAAATTGTAGTGAAAAATAGCAATGAACATGCAAAAGTTGGTAATCGAAATTGAAACCAAGCAAAACCTAGTTGGAGAAGCTAAATTATGATAATCCAGTTTTAGGCAACAAAATAGTTGGCTCCTCTAGCATCTACATCCAAAAATACAGACAACTCAAATTTACAAAGTGTCCACAAATAGAAGTGAAATTGGTTGAAAAAGATACGCCCGATGCTGGGGCTTCCCAAACTCATACCCCTGTCCTCCTTTGTCGTCGTAGCCAATTCCAGTGCCTTTCTTGATCGAGGTTGCATGTGGGTTCGTGGTGCGGCTTTGGCAGCCACATCAATTGTCTTAAGATTTTTTTGGGGTCTTATTTTTAGTTCTTCTCCATTCGTTGTTTCACACACGATGACAACATCAATGCTACTAACAACGATGACAATGCTACTAATTATAATCATTTTTTGGCCTCTCCATGGACAAGGAAGGTCCTCCATTGGTGCCGGTAGAGAGCGAGTGAGATCAATGTCTTGTTGACCGTGGGTGTTTCATCTCATGTGATGGTGTGCTCTTGGGGTGTTCTTCGGTTCCGTCTACGACTAATCGGATTGCTGGTTCCAGATCTTTGTCTAGTCAAGTTCGTGGCTCCACCCAAGTAGATATGCTGCAAATGACTTTATGCTCTCATATGTAGTGATCGGTGAAAGGTAGAGAGACTAACCTAGAGAGATGAATGTATTTCTATAATTTTCCCATTTTCACAAGTTTTATACTTTGCGGATCAATAAAGTATGAGTTACATATATGCATGATTTTCTTCATGACCTTTTGAAACTTAGAGAATAGAATTTTCGCTAGCGCTGTGTTTGGATGTCTAAATTGAGGCTCGGAATTGTGAAGGAATCACTGGGTCTAATTCTACCGTTTGGAACGGCCTAGGAATTGACGCGTGGAAAGATGCAATTTTGGAAAGATGTAGCGATTCCGAGCTGCCCCCGCGAGCGTGCGCCCCGTCCTGGGAGTTTCCGAGCGGACGGGCTCGGAAACGCGTGGAAACTCCAGACGCGACCCCTCCCCCTCCCCCCCCCCCCCCCCCCGCTCCCGATAGCTCTTCTCGCGAGGACGACCCGCCCCGCCCCGCCCCGCCTCTTCTTCCCGCCGGTGAGCTCCTCGCCCCTCCCCTTCCCCGCCCCTCCCCTTCCCTGCCGTCTTCTCCTCTGCCCGGCCTGCTCCCCCTCTCTCTTCCTCTCCCCACTTTCTTTCCCGTGGCGGCTGGGGGCGCCCCCACGAACCCTAACCTGTGTCGGCGGCGGCCTGGCTCCCCTAGCGCCGGCGGGAGGTCGACCCTCCGCGTTAGGTCGCTGGAGGCGGCTCCCTTGTCCTCCTCCTCCTGCCGGCAGCCTCTATGCTTTCTCCTCTTCTCCAATGATTTTTTGCTGCAACTATTTCCTTGGAAGAACACCTAATTTGATCTATGCGAACTGCAGATTCCTACAAGAATTAGCACCACCTCGGTCCAATTGAAGGCCCAACTGATGTCCGCAGCTCAAATTTTTAAACACTAGCTGCGGACATCAGTTTTGGGGTAGTTATAGTGGTTTTGTGTGTGTAATTAGTCATTAATTAAAACTCAAAATTAACCTCCAATAATTGTCGTTCTGCCTGTGACACCGGGCTCACCATCTAGAGTTCTAGACCCCCACGCGCACGCACACATAGAAGATGGGACTAGTGGACCCTGAACCTACTTGGTCGTTCAAGACTCTAATAGGAACTCAGTTGCATTAATTATTTATTTGTTCATATCCAGGATCTTCTGAAGCGGTTCTCTTGCCTGAAAACACTAGAATCCGGTGTTGTGGGTTGAACCGATACGTCGCTGTGACTAGGCTTTGTTTAGTTTGTTGCTATGTGGTAATCCATATCGTTACTTCATCAGCATATCTCCAACTCTGATTACTGGATGTTGAAAGCTCATCTAAAAGCGGACTGTGTTTTTTTGTGTGCTCCCCGGTATTTAGCTCGAGCTGAATATCAGGGAACACACAAAAATTACACTCAACTGGGCCTAATGTGTATTGGTAGTTATTTCATATGTGCCATTGCATAGTGATATAATTTTATTTGAAGCCCAAGAACCTAGCTTGCATGGATCTTGGCTACTCGTATAAATATCTATTGGTGTCTGGTACGACCTATCTGTGCTGGTATTAACTGTTGTACTCATGATAGCTACTTTCTTATCTTAGGTGCACCACTGAAGGCAGGAAATTTTGTACATTGAAACTAGCATTAGACCCTACATGATAAGAAAGCATGGCACCAGGAAGCAAGGCGGAGCAAAAAGCAGCATTAGATGCTGGGGCATGGATGTTCAATGTTGTCACCTCTGTTGGCATAATAATGGTCAACAAGGCCTTAATGGCTACACATGGTTTTAGCTTTGGTAAGAATAGAATGCCACACTTTCTTATATTTATCTGTAGAACATCTGGTATCGCTAGAATCTCAAATCAAACTGCCCCCAGCTATGTTCCCTACCGACTATATAATGGCGTATCACACTGATCAAACTAGGACAGCACGCGTATATCCTTATTTCAATTTTGTTGACTTGTAAATCTATTTTTGTCAATGGAAGCTATTATGGCATTTATCATGGAACATTGAACTGGTTGAACTTGCCAGTTTACAAGCGACCCCACTTGGGGCAGGATACATATATCCTTATCTGAATTTGTAAGGACTTTAATTCTGTGAAATATTGTGAAATTTACCAATGAACATTAAACTGGTTGAACTTGCAAATTTACAAATTGAGAGGCGTCAAATTTCGAATAGATCAGACAGTGATTTTGACCTGAGTTCCAGTGGAGTTGTGGTGATGAGATTGATAGAGTTTATGGGAGCACTAGAAAGAATGTTTGTAAGCTACTATAGGTGCACATTGTGTTTCATATTATAACATGTGCAGGAATTTATTAGAACATCTTATTTAGGGGCTAATGACCAGAAGTTCATAAATGGATATGTGTATTGTGTTGATGATTTCTTTTTCTTGCCACTAATATTGTGTACTATTGTTTTTGTTGGTACAGCTACAACATTGACTGGTCTGCATTTTGCAACCACCACTTTGATGACATTGATGATGAAATGGTTAGGATACGTTCAGCCATCTCATTTACCTCTGTCGGAACTAGTAAAGTTTGTCTTCTTCGCAAACCTATCAATTGTTGGGATGAATGTTAGCTTGATGTGGAATTCTGTTGGCTTCTATCAGGTAAAATCTGCAACTCCTGTTTTGCTCAATTTATAAATGTAATTTGTATACTAAATTGTTTTTTCACCATTTTCTGTCTTCAGATTGCGAAGCTATCTATTATTCCACTTCTATGCATTATGGAGGTCCTATTCGAGAATTTCCGTTACTCGAGGGATACAAAGCTTAGTATAGTGGTTGTCCTTGTAGGTGTTGGAGTGTGTACAGTTTCTGATGTTAGTGTAAATGCACAAGGATTGGTAGCTGCCGTAATAGCAGTGTGCGGCACTGCATTGCAACAGCATGTAAGTATTGAGAATGTCAGTGAATTTATTTTATCTTCTGCTGTTTATTATATATTATTCTGTTGGTGGGCATCAATTTATAACATATCAACAGCTAACGCATATTTTATTTCTTCCTATACTTCAGTCTCTGTAGTGTTCAGGCTTTCATTTAGTTCTCTTGTTAAACTGCAACCTTTGTTCATTAAGGTCCTTGTACAACAAAAAATATACCACATTGGTTATGCCATAGTACTAGACTGAGTCTGTATGACATTGACATCCAACATAAAGCTTGCATTTGCCTAGGTTATTGTGCATATTTTATTACCTTATTTCACTTAGCTGAAGCTCTTGGTGGTTCTCTGATATCTCTTTCATAGCATTTTCTTTGACTCTCTGTGTTTCAAGGGAGACTTAACATATACAGAAAATTTTCTTTGACTGTGTTTCAAGGGAGACCAATATATACAGAAAAATTGCCCAATTAGTGCGTAAAAAACAGTAAGTAGCTAGTAAACAGTAAAGGTTCTATTCATCTATCGCTTGTGACCAAAGAAGTTTTGTCCTAGACCCAGTTTTTTTGCATGTTTTTAGAACTTATCTTTTTTGTGTACGCGTATTAAATTATTGTTCTTATCCTTTATTTTGCAGTATGTCAATTACCTTCAACGGAAGTACTCGCTCAACTCGCTCAAACTATTGGGTCATACTGCACCAGCTCAAGCAGCTTCGCTGTTGATATTAGGCCCATTCGTGGACTTCTGGCTAACCAGGAATAGAATCGACACTTTCCAGTACACCAGCATAGTGACGGTATGTAATCAACTGAAGAATATATATGGCATCATAATGCTTGCTAACGTTCCATGAGTATATGAAGGTGCAGTGATTAGAAAATACATCATATCAAAAAAGAAAGATTACTGTAGCTCAGTTGTTGTCGCATTTTTTCTCTTAAAATTGGAGTATGGCATAATTCTGAATCACTATCTTTGGCACCCATAAAGCACAGGTAGTTGCTTGCATGATTAAGGTTGTGTAATTATAGAAGGATCTAATTGTCTGCAAGTTAGCTAGTATTTTTTATAATTTTTTTTGTATTGGCTGTGTTAGCCTTTGAAGACATGAATGACTGATCTTTGTTTTGTATCAGTTCTTCTACTTATGTTTTCCTTTTGGACATCACAATTTTCGTTCCTGACTGACTCCTTTTCTTCCACCCGCATTTCAGTTCTTCATTGTGCTGTCATGCGTGATTGCGGTTGGAACCAATCTCAGCCAGTTCATATGCATCGGGAGATTCACCGCGGTCACGTTTCAAGTGATCGGCCACATGAAGACTATTCTCGTGCTAACCCTGGGATTCCTGTTCTTTGGGAAAGAAGGCCTGAATTTCCACGTCGCGGTCGGGATGGTCCTCGCCGTGGTTGGGATGATATGGTACAGCAGCGCATCTTCGAAACCCGGAGGCAAGGAGCGGCAGGGTGTGCCCAGCGAGAAGGCCCAAAAGTCATCGTCGTCGTCATCATCATCACAGTCGGAACTGGACGATAAAGTATGAGATGAGGAAGCCTCTGAAGTCCTTAGAATCATCTATTTATACGGTTTCCTGTCTTATATCGAATTAAATTGATTCCTCTTTGTACACGGTTCCTTGGAGGAATGTTTCTACAGAGTTGTTAGAGGTGTAGGGCAGAGCAGAAAGCAAAGAGTTTACGGAATTTTTTAGGAAATACTCCTACATGTGCCACGTGGGCAGACGTTTTCAGTTTTAACACTTGGTAATTACGATCACTGTCGTTCTTTGACGATCTTGCTGTACGTTTACGCGTTGCTTGCCAGGCATAGTCGTTACTCGTTACTGTAGATGGGAGTACTGTGCCCTGCCAACTGGTAGCAGAGACTGAAAACAAGCTGTAAATTGCAGCTGAACGGACACTGACAGTGGAGCACCAGCTGCCGCTGCCGAGCGCTCATTGATGATTCAACTGCACCGCTTCAGCATTCCAACGTGAGCCGAGTAGCGTCAGTGGAGTTGGACGTGAGCAGATCGGACCCGACCACCGCGCCGCTGCACAGCTGCACTCTGAGGGCCTGGTTCCTAGCCGACAAGCGTGGCTAAAAAATTGGAAACCACAATGTGTGGCAAAAGTTGGCAAAACATTAATTAAATAATAAACTGTTTTTTTTCAGGCACTCATATATGGAGTGAAAAATTACATAAAACTACCACAATTAGAACAAAAGGTTTGCGAGTCAGTACTGGTATTGGTAAATTTTTTCAAAAACCTACCAAGTATGGGATAGAGCGTTACAAACCGCACTAATAGTCATTTGGCACAGCTCTGATTGCAAGTCTGATTAGTGGGGCCCAACTGTAGGAGTTGAGTTGGCTGCACATGTGGACACGGAGCTGAGGTGGAGGTGGGACCCGCATGTCACCCTCCAATCTTCTTCCCCTCACTTTCTTCTTCCTCGTTCTGTCTCTCTCGCTCCAGTGCCACACCTAGCCAAAAATCCCATGACCCCTGCCAAATTCAGCACCGACGCGCCTCTCCTCCGCCAGCACGCCTTCCCGTCGGCTAGCTTCCCTCCGCCGGTGCGGTTCCCTTTGGCGCTTCGCCTCACCTGCACCGTCACGACACTCCTCCATCGCCGACACTCCCTTCCACCGGCGGCTGACGTCCCGATGGCAGCGAGCCCGACCAAGCGCGGGATTGAAGAAGGAAGCCTGCTTCAATTCGGTATGTCGCTACAAGTCTAGGTCCCATCTGCGCCGCCACGTCCCAACGGACCATGATGGCGCTCTTTTCGATGAAAGCGGTAGTCTCTAAAAATTTAATCCTTAAAACATAATGGTAGTTTTATAAATGACACCTTTGATTTTACCATGTCAAACAAGATTTGATTACATCTCTCGAACATTCCATACTTCTATGGTATTTTGGGAAACACAAATCTATGGAACGACTCCTCAAATCTTAGATGTTTTGCTAAAATTGTAACTCAAATATCTTCCTTTACGATCTAATCATAAATTTTATTTTCTCGTTACATTGATTCTCCACTTCATCTTCAAAGTCTTTGACCATTTTTCAAAATTTTCATACTTCTTTCTTATTAAGTAAACAAGACTCCTCTCTGCGCCCCTCCAGGGGCGTGACGGTAAGAGAGAACATTGATTACCGCATGAGCTAAGTATGTTGTTTATGACAACATTGGAAAACGTGTTGTTGTGTTATAAGCAAAGTCGTTCGATAAACATCTGGCAACTTGGTCGTGACAGTGAAAAGTAAAAAAAAAGACGAGGACGTATGACGCTATAAATATAACAGTCGTACGCAAAATACGCGATTAACTCGTGCACAAAATAGTAAGTGGCGGTCACACCAAGACGATGTGGAGAACCAAGATAATGCGAAGATCGTACGTAAGATAAGTGGAGCAAAATATATATAAAAAAGACAAACACACAAAAACAATACATTCGTTATCATATATTTTCATGGAAATTAGCTAGTGCACACAGTGAGACACCAAGAGAAAAGCATGGTAGTATTTTGTTTCATATTTTGTTTCTTTGTACTTTTTAAAAATAGCCCAAATTTGGCGTTATTACCGTTCATATCAAGAAGTTGATGTTAGGAATGATGCCCTAGAGGCTCACATTCCGTCTTGTATTTATAACCCGGAATCCGGCTTAGAGGTAGTTGCACGTGTCACTGCAATTGTTGCTAGTGTGGAACCATATACATGTATCTAGCTCGAGCTAGTTTGTCCTTAGTCGTTTGAGGTTGGGAGGGAAACCCACTGCCGATACTAATTTGTAAGTCACAAGATAATAATGTTTCACGTGTCATGAGCATGGTGAAGGTTTTCTGCAGCAGATAACAAAAACATTTCTACGTTGGAACACACTAACGTTCAGGATCTATCTAGAAGTAATGTAGTAACGGAGGAAGACAACGGTAATATACCCTTGAAGACCGAGAGAGCGTTACGCTCATGCAAGAGCGTGGATGATGTAGTCATACCCGTCCGACCTCAAGATCGCGAAGCTCCTCGCACGTACCCTTTGTCCAGGTCCTTGCACGACGGTCAGGTCGCTACTATTGATAGTTTCCTCGAGTTATCACACACATACGATGCAATACAACGACTCTCGGGCTCTGATCCCTGCCGAGGTTGCGGAAGTAGAACTCCTGGTTAGAATCCCTGCAGCACAACGGCATGCCGCAATGGTGTGTACTTTGCGTGTATAGTCCTTATCCGGGACCATGCCACCGCAAAGACAACTGAGAGAGAGGGGGATTTTCTCTAAGAAAAAGTGCCTTGGAGAATATCTGTTGGTATCCTTTAATCTCTCCTATGGGGACCCCTTTGTATAGGTGGAGGAGGGATACTCCTCCCAAAGGCTAGGCCATGTGGGACTAAAAATATACAAAGGAAAAGGAAAAATATAGTGCCATCTGGCTGGGCTGAGCTGGGCAGCTGGGTGGGCTGGCCCCGCTCGTGGCCCAGCAAGCTAGCACCGGCAGCAACAACTCCCAGCGGCCAAGCGAATCCGGTTGGGCCGGCGCGCCCCCCGTGGCCCAGCTGGCTCGCAACAGCAGCGGCTTGCGCCCGGGTAGGCCGGCCACAGCGCCCGCGGCCCGTTAGCGCGGCAGCAGCCAGCGCGACTGGGTGGGACAGAGCGCCTCCCGCGTGGCCCATGGGGTAAAAGCGGCAGCAACTCGCAGTAGCCTGGTCGGGTGGGCCAATGCGTGGCTGTGGCCCGCCAACTCCTTCCCACGCGCCAGCTGCTTGGACCCTTCCCCATCCACTCGCTAGTATTCGTCGCTTGCTTGTGTGAGCTGGTCAAACCAGCCTAGCGGCAGTCCAGTGGCGCTGTTTTGTGTTGTCATTTCGGGCGATCTCCTCCTAGACCAATTCCCTCCGGGGTTTTGTCCTAGTTGAGGAAGTTTTCCTCAAATAATAATTTAAATATTTATTTAGTATAAGTTAATTCATAACTAACATATAATAAATTGTCATTTATCTGAAACTCCTTTCAGTCCTTTTCGTTTCTTCTTTCTCCGAACAACTTCGGATCTCTCTCAGAACGATTCTGATTTCTCTCTCTTCTGTGATTCCATCTTTCAGGAAGATCTCTAAGCATCATAGTGCCCTTAAGTGTGTTTCCCTATGGTTCGGGAATGTCATAGACATGATCTCGTCAATGATCAATAGCGGGACCAAGATGCCATATTGACCCCTATGCACTCCACGAATCACCATCATGTCGAACCTGACACGATATGTCCAATTCTCTTTGTTACGCGATACAAGACTTGTCCGAGATCTGATCATCAGTTTCATGATACCTTGTTCAATCTCGTTTCCAACAAGTACTGTTTTACTCGTTCACGTGAAATTCCATCCACATGACCTAGTCATACGCTGCGTAGCTTATGGATGTAATTCACCGAGTGGGCCTAGTGTATCTTCCCGTCACATAAGAGAACAAATCTCGATCTTGATGCATAGGCCTCAACTTGCCCCTTTCGGACTACCCAACATGCACATTTATGGTCACCCAGTCACGGACATGACGGTTGATGCAGTTAAAGCAATCCTCCAGTAATAGTGATTAATATGATCTCACAGTCTAAGGATTAGGATACTCCATTTCTAACAATTGCAACATGAACTAAGTGACATGATCGTGTTGCAACAGTCATTGGTGGAAAATGTCCAGCACATCATTCTAGATGATATGACTTCATTGTCAGTTGGATATAATAGCACCATGATTAGGAAACCTTGATCATCAGCTGCCCAATGAACTAGTTGAATAGATGCTACTAGGGACCTGAGTTTGTTTATATACCACACCTATATCAATGTTTCTGCTTGATATAGTTATAGCATGATATAAAACTATTATGAACTAACGAGATATGATAATAAATCCCTTTATCATTTGCCTCTAGGGCATATATCCTTCACATGGATGTTCTCTCTGACTTGCATTGGCTAGTCGGAAGAGGTACGATAGTCAGACCGATTCAAAGTTTAGTAGGACGTGAGCACACAGTCATATGCTCCGACTAACACAATGGAATCCTTAGACCTAAGGGTATCACACGATCCGAGTTGTGGAAAAGCTGTCTTTGACTCCATCCAACGCTCACCGTAATTGGGAGTCATAAGGGTGGTCTTGGGCCAATTTCGATGCAAGCTGCGTGGCGTGGATCAGCCAAGACGGAATTTGCCCCTCCATCTCGGAGAGATATTCTCTAGGCCCTATCGTGTGATATGATTCAGAAGCATGGCCATGCGCTACTCGATCTAGTCCGGCTTAGTGAAGCCGGAGGGAATCAGTTATCACTGCAACAAGAAGAGAGTTAAACCAGCACTCGGATGTCAGAATCTCCCCTATGGTTTATCACCAATATTGTGAGGCAAAGGGACTAGGTCAGATCATCACATTGAGGGTACTTGCGGAAACTGGGAGTCGGCAAGTCTTGCTAGAGGCCGCTACTGATTATCAGCTCTAGTCGAAATTCACTGAGATACTACTTGACATGGATATGATTACTCGGGTTCTTATGTTTGGTTACCCTAGCTGCATGAAGGCTCACAGCCCATGAAGACCAAAGAAGAAGGCCCAGGAGGCATCCGACAGAAGTCACAATTTTGCTAGATAAGAAAATAAAAACCAACGTTGTATTGATGTTGTAATCATAAACATGTAAGCTATCCGTATATGGCTTTGGGACCCAGCCTATTATATATAGGCCGGGAGGAGCTAGTGGAGAGGCACCTAAAAACACCCAAGCAATCTGTAACCTCATTTTCCATCGATAATCAGACGACTTCGACTCCCTTGTTTGTCTGACATCCGATGAAATCCCCAACATTCTCTTTTCCTCGAAACCCTAAGTACATAACCATGGGCATTGATGAGGTCACCCCTCGTCAATTGGCACCGTCTGTGGGAAACCTGAACGCTGGAGTCATGGATTTAGTGGACCCGTGCTCATCAAGCAGCAATCCGATAGAAGCGGAACCATGCCCACCCATCGCTGTCTCGGTTCCCACCGACTTCAATGGTGGATCCAGATCTTATCATCGGAAGTTTCCACTTTCGCGTGGAGGAACCCTAAGAATCATGCATATCAACTCCGATCTCGTCAGAATTGTTGATTGAAAAATTGCGCCTACAACGATACCTGCATCCTCCATCGGATCATCCGAAGAACTCAAACCACAGCCAGCAAACGACAAAGAAAACTATGGGGAATCAGCAGATCTGGAAGATCTTGACGGTCTCAATGATGGTCTCTCTCTCAGATCAGACTCCCAGCTAACACCACCACGTGGATCAATCCCAGTAAACACCAAACCCGAAGAAAGCGCTGAAAGTATCGACTTCGGAAGCAGGATGGCTGAAATCTACCCAGTACAGAAACTGATGGACTTCACTGATCCCCAAAATAGTGTCTCCCTCGGATCCAACGATGATGTCACTAGCTCATATATAACGCACCACCAAGTGTGTGTAATCATCGGGGACACCTCAACTCAGCACAACTCCAATAGTAACCCCATCCTTGATCCCAATGATATTTTATCAGATGAAAATGCAGGAAATCATGGAAACAAAGGAGATCTGACAAACAACTGCATAGTCCAAAGAGGAGGAGAACCACGTGAAGGCGAGCAGCAAACCCTCCGGGTACCACCCGGTGCATGGAAAAAAGCAAGGGACGCAATATCGGGTGCGGTCCCAATGACAGATGATGCCACACGCAAAGAACTAATGGCCTACCAATACTTGCTCCATCAAAACAAAAGAGATCTACTAAGGATGCAGAGGCAACTCGACGAGAGAAAAAGGCTAGCCGATGAATCTAGTGTTCAGCGGGCTCAGCTAAGCTCTACCCGAGGATCTGGAAGTGTAACTGGAGGAGCATAGCCAAGGAGAGGAGCCTCACGACTGCAAAACATCCCTGAAGCCAAAATAAACAAACTAATCCGAGACCTCAATTTATCGTTTATGTTAGTAGATCCAACATGACATATCAAAGCAAAAACAGCTCAAGACGCAATTGTAGCTGCACAAATGTACCTGCGCACAACTCAACCCGTAGCTCTCCATTGCTCCGCTCTCATGAACCTCGGTATGGTGGGTGCCTCTCTTGCGCAAGCGGAACAAGGAATTACATGTCACCACGACAAATCCCCACGCCATTGCAGCAGCCCTCGGCAGGTGGGGCACACCCGACGATCGCGGTCGCCACATCGGGTGCAATTTTGGGCTCTGGGCCACAAAATGATACAAGAGGCGGCATCATGCAACATAGAATCGATGGATCCAAGGAAGAGCATAGCAGCCAAACATATTACAACGACGAAAGAGAGGATGAGTATGAACTATGTGGAGCCAGCTGTTTTACCCAATGGGTTCGCAAAAATCGAGTACCTAACAGTTTCAAACTCCCTCTTGACCGCCAGAAGTACGACGGCCTACAAGAACCCGAAGCTTGGTTAGCAGATTACCTGGCTACTGTCAAACTACAAGGTGGTTCCAAGGCCACCGCAATGCAGAGCCTGCAGCTGCACCTAACCGGTGCAGCCTGGTCCTGGCTAAGGAAGTTTCCCAAAGATTCCATCAGTAGCTTGAATGATCTTGAGGATAAGTTCATCCAACATTTCCACTCCACGTTCAAGTGACCCGCATCCTTGGAGTAATTGTGAGCGTGCAAGCAGAAACCAGGAGAATCAATACGAGCCTTCATACATCAATGGTACATCATTAAAAATTTGGCGGAGGCCATAACCGACGAAAGGGAAATCGACGCCTTCAATGATGGTCTTCACCGACGAGAGTTCATACAAGAAATGGGACAGGTGAAACCCAAAACAATTTCACATCTAATGGATATGGCAAATCGCTAGGCTGATGGAGAATACACGGTACACAATAAACGAGCCCGTTCACCCAAAGAAGACAGGGACAGGCGCAACAACGACAGAAGATGACGAAGCAACGATGGATACAACGGACCAAGCTATGTTGCAGCTGGTTTCTCAGGAGGGGACAACCAAAGAAACGACGATCACAACAGCAGGTACCATAGAAAAAGAGACGACGTTGGAGGGAGCCAACCAACATAGTGATACCGGCCAAGAGATCAGGAACCACCAATGTACCCAATGCAAATATTGGAGGGACCCTGCAATATGCACTTCTTCATCGATTCAACACGGAAAAGGTGATCCAACCATCTCATGAAGGATTGTCAAACATTTTTAAAAATGAAGGAGGTATGCAATGCAAAGGTAATCGAAGCAGAAAACCAAGGATACGCCATTGCACCTAGCACTTTAGCCATTGGCGCACCACCACCACCGCCAGTACATCCGCCAACAGGGCATCCGCAAAACACAACAAATAAAGGAAATGAATACCTCAGGTCTAAGGGTGTAATGTATATGATTCAGAAAGGGCGCCCATCCAATAGGATCTAGAAACTAATTACATGACAAGTCAACATGGCAGAAATAGCGCCACCAGCCACACCCGACTATCTCCATTGGTCAGAACAGGAAATCACATTCAGCAGAACTGATCATCCACTTAGAGTCCCATGACCGGGCCACTCGGCCCTAATAGTAGAACCGCAAGTGGGCGGATTTGATATGAGCAAAGTTTTCATGGATGCGGAAAGAAGCACCAACCAAATCTATGCAAAGAAACTCAAGGAGATGAATTGCTCCTTAGAAAATTTAGCACCAATAGAAACATCCTTCCACATCATAGTCCCAGGTAAAGCCGAAATTCCCTTAGGTAAAATATCTCTTGACATTGTTTTCGGATCCAAAGAAAGTTTCAGGGGCGAAAAACTCGAGTTTAAAGTCATGGACTGGTCGTTAGTATCATGTGATCCTGGGTCGCCCAGCCTTCGCACGATTCATGGAAGTACCGCATTATGCGTACCTGGTCATGAAAATGCCAGCCCCAAAGGGGTCATAATTTTGAAGGGAAGTTTTACACGTTCCGACAGTTGCGATCGAGAATTCAACAAAATCTCCGAATCCTTCAGGATGGCGACCAAGTTTGAGCAAATAAAAATGTCAGCAAATGCAGAACCTCTGGCAGTAGCACGTGTCAATCTCGATTAGGATTTTGACATCGCAAAAGATACAAAAGAAGTCCAGATCCATCCCACTGACCTGAAGAAGATGACCTTTGTGGCCTCCAATCTTGATCCCGCATAGGAAGGCGCACTCATCGAGTTCCTCCGTGAGCACTGGGAGATTTTTGCATGGTTATCAACCGACATGCCGGGAATTCCTAGGGAACTTGTTGCGCACGCACTAAACTTGGACCCGAAGGCAAAACCAATAAAACAAACACTTCGCCGCTTTGCGGAACCAAAATGAAATGCCATTGGAAAGGAGCTCCATTGCCTAACTGTCGCCAAATTCATCAAGGAATTGAAGAAATCAGAGTGGGTTGCAAACCCAGTATGTGTCCCAAAGAAAAATACAAAAGAACTATGTATGTGCATTGACTTTACTATGTTGAATAAACACTGTCCAAAGGATCACTTCCCACTACCACGAATCGATCAAATAATCGATGCAACTTAAGGGTGCGAACGTCTTTACTTTTTGGATGCATATTCAGGATACCATCAAATTCGGATGAAGGAGGAATACCAAGATAAAACAACATTTATCACACCTTATGGTGTATTCTGCTACACAACAATGCCCTTTGGACTCAAAAATGCGGGTGCAACATATCAACGGATGATGCAAAACTGCTTAGGAAATCAAATTGGAACAAACATACAAGTTTACATCGACGATGTCATAGTTACAACAAAACAAGGGTCAACCCTTATCAATGACTTCCGAGAAACGTTCGAGAACCTCGACAAGTATTGCATCAAGCTCAACCCAACAATGTGTTCCTTTGGGTTCCCTGCAGGGCAACTCCTCAGATACCTTGTATCAACAAGGGGAATAGAAGCCAATCCCAAAAAAATACATGCAATCCTCAAAATGAAAAAGACAACAAATCTTCGGGGCATACAACAGCTAGTCGGGCGAGTCGCAGCACTCAGGCGTTTCATCGCCCGTCTAGGATAAAAAGCACTACCATTATATGCCCTTATGAGGAAATCGGATAAATTTGAATGGATGAATGAGGATCAACGTGCTTTTGAAGACCTCAAGAAAACACTTTCGACATCCCCTGTCGTTGTGTCTCCAGGAGAAAAAGAACCCCTACTTCTTTACATTGCTGCTACTAATCAGGTGGTTAGCATATTTTTGGTCGTAGAGCGACCCGAAGAAGGGAAAACCCATGGTTTTTAGAGACCAGTCTATTTTCTAAGTGAGGTTCTCTCTCCATCAAAGCAAAGGTATCCGCACTACCAGAAACTAGCGTATGGAGTATTCATGACATCATGGAAGTTGCGCCATTATTTTTTGGAAGACCCAATCATAGTGGTCAATGAAGCACCTCTTCCAATATTCTTAACAATCCAGAAGCTACCGAACGCGTCTCTCTATGTGACATTGAGCTATCCCCTCGAGATATCACATACGAGAAATGCAAAGCAATTAAATCACAGGTTTTGCCTAACTTTATTACTAATGGACAGAACTACAGTGTGCAGGTCCACTAGACCTCTCTAGTGCATGTACAATGTATTTCGATGGGTCAAAAAGAACGGAAGGAGAAGGAGCAGGAGTCATATTAGTGTCACCCCAAGGCGATAAAATACACTAAGTACTTCGGATTAGTTTTGAAAATGTGTCCAATAACGAAGCTGAGTACGAGGCCCTGTTGCACGGTATGCGTTTGGCTAAAGCTTGCGGTGCAACTCGCCTAAAAATATTTGGTGACTCCAACCTTGTGGCACAACAAGCAATGAACAAGTGTGACGCTGTTAGCGACAACATGATCGCCTACCGTGATCTATACAACATTATGGAAGCTCAATTTGACGGGTGCAAAGTTTCACACATAGGGAGAGCAAGCAACAAACAAGCCGACAATTTGGCAAACATCGGATCCTTATGCCTGCCAGTACCAGCTGGATTTTTTTGGAGCAAATAATGGAACGCTCCATGAAAGCCAAGAGGGTCTCTAAAGTTATAGCGCCCAAGGCATGGAAAAGGATCAAACCACAAAAAGACTTGGGGGCTATGCCACCAAAGGAAAACATAGAAGAATTCCTTGGGGAAGAGCGAGAAGTCGATGAAGTCATGATATTGGAGCCTACATGGATGCAACCATGGGAGAACTCCCTGAGGACGTGATAGAAGCTCGACGAATCACCCGACGATCAAAATCCTTTAGGATCATCAAGGGAGAACTATATAAAAGAAGTATTTCGGGTATATTACAACAATGTGTTACACCCAATGAAGGAACGGTTGAACTCAAAGACATACATGAAGGAGTATGTGGTCATCACGCAAGCATCTGGGTAATTGCTGCCAAAGCGTTTAGGGCAGGATTCTACTAGCTAACAGCAGTACAAGATGCAAAAGATATTGTAAGAATGTGTGAAGCATGTTAGCGATTCACAATGAAACAGGTGCACCTGCTGCTGCATTAAACCCCACACCTCTCGCCTTGCCTTTTGCTCAATGGGGACTTGATATGGTGGGTAAACTTCACAAGTCATCACCAGGAGAACACGTCTTTCTACTAGTAGCAGTCGACAAATTCACCAAATGGATTGAAGCAATGTCTGTTACCAGCCAGGATGGAACTTTGCTTTCCGATTTGGGGTACCTAACAACATCATCACTGACAACGGAACTAACTTCACCTCCAATGAGTTCAAATAATACTACCTGGAGATGGGCATAAAAGTAAGTTAAGCATCAGTTGCTCACCCACAAACCAATGGACATGTGGAAAAAGTCAATGGTCTTGTAACTGTTGGTATTAATAAAATGTTACTAGCACCACTCGATAGAGCAAAAAGAGCATGGGTTGATGAGTTACCCTCTATTTTATGGAGCCTGTGTACCACTTCAAATAATTCGACACAGGAAACACTTTTCTTTCTAGTCCACGGCGCTGAAGCTATCCTTCCAGTCGAAGTAACTCACAAGTCTCCAAGGGTCATTGTGAAGGGTTCTGTAGCAGAAAACAAAAAAATTCCTACGTTGGAACCTCCTAAACTACCCAAGATCTATCTATGTAGTAATGCAGTAACGCCCGAGCGTATAGAATACATACCCTTGTAGACCGTACACAGTTAACATTCCAAGGGGAACGTGGTTGAAGTAGTCGAACTTGTAGCCGACCTCAAGGTCGCGATGCTCCTCGCAGGTCACCCCTTGCTCCTTCTTCATCGTGCAGCAGCTCCGGCTCACGACATCCAAGGTGCCTCAAGTGAGATCCCTCGTGGTTTTGTACACATACAGTGTACGATGACGACCTTCGACTCCTTGATCCCTGCCGGGAGTGCGGAAGTAGATCTCCAGCTTGGAATCCCTGTAGCGCAACGGCTTGTTGCAGGTGCGGTGTCTCTTGCATGCACAGTCCTTACTTGGGACCGTGCCAACACATGGAGACGAGAGAGAGAGAGAGGGAAGGAGAAAGTCAACCAAAGGACTTCTCCAAATATTGGTGTGTCAAATCCCACCCATGGGCACCCCTTTATATAGGGGGAGGGAGGTGTGCCCTCCCCTTTGGGTTTCCCATGTGGGACTAATCAAGGGAGAGAGGGGGGAGGCGCATAGGCCCTTAGGGCACCATGGGACGGTCGGCCAGGGGTGGGCCCCACCCCGCGCACAACCCTAGGCTGGCCAGGTGGGCCCCCTTGAGGCGGCTAGGCCTTGGCCCTTCCCTCCTTTGGTTTTCCCTCGTGGGCCCTTTTTTCCTTAGAAGTTTGGCCATTAGTGGAATACCTCTTCAAATTAGATTTTAATATTATATTTAATATTAATTACAATAATTAATATGTAAATACATATTACAAAATCCAATTTGACCCGAAACACCTTTCGGTTCTCTTTCGATTTCCTCCGAACGACTTCGGAACTTTCCCGGAACGATTCTTGTTCTCTCATGGAACTTTTCTGGTTTCCTTTTCTCTTTCATATGGTGATCCCAACTTATAGAGGATCTCTAGCTCATCGTACCCTTAAGTGTATTTCCCCACGACTCGAGAATGGCACAGCCATGATCTCCATCAATGATCAATAGTGGGACCGGGATGCCCATAATGACCCCTATGCATTCCACAATGATAATGTTGTTTGAACCGTAAACAGTCGTTTCCCATTCCCTTTTCCACTTGATACCTAGTTCACCCGATATTTGATCTACTGCATCTCCATACATTTGTTCAATCTTGTTACCGATGAACTTGTTTTCCCGTTTCCGTGTCATTGCATTCCGTGACCCAGTCACACGCTTGCAAGCTTCGTTAATTCAACGTCACCGATATGGCCACATATGTATCTATCCGTTACATGGATTGGAAAATCCTGGTCTTGATATGTACTCCTCTACGCACCCCTTTGGGAAACCTGAGTAACACCTTTTTGATCACCCAGTCACTATGTGATACTTGATAACCACAAAGCTCCCTCCAGAATGGTGATTTGCATTATCTCACAATCTAAGGATTAGGTTGCGAGGTTTCCTTAGTTTATCATTAATGGTGAACTTTGTAACTAGATCTCATTAAGATACAACTGGTTGGGTTGTTTGTCTATCATATAATTCAACTAATGACGTGACCTCATTGTCAATTGGCATAAATGCCCATGATCCCGAAACCCTAGATCATCCTCATGACCAATGAACTAGTTCACTAGAGGTAACCAGAGACTTGGTTTGTTTACATACCACACGTATATTAACGTTTCGTATTAATATAGTTATAGTACAATATAAAACTATTACGAACTAATTGAGATATGACAATAAAAACCTATTTATTATTTGCCTCTAGGGCATATCTCCTTCAGTCTCCCACTTGCACTAGAGTACAAATAATCTAGCTCGTATTTTACTCATCATAAACCATATCACATATGAATTTATTGATCATGCATGCTTATGGAAAACGTCCTGTCCATTTTCTATTTTACCAGATCATTATGTCTTTGCAAATCGTTAATGTCTTCCTAACTGTGACATTCATACCATTATCTCATAATGGGTTGAAGTATTCGTTTGGCGACAAAGTGAGACTTTGTTTCTAGTGTTTATAATGATAGTCGTTTTCTCATCTAAACTTCAAAACACACTTTGCAATCCTTTGTGTATATACGGCAGTTATGGCAGCAGAACAAGGTCGGTTTCCAGGAGCCTACAGTGACTTTAAATCAACCTCGAGGGCTTTTTCATGGGCACTGTGCCCTAGGACACATCATTCTATGTTAAAGATGAACTAGTCCTGCCATAACAATATACATCACATTAGATGGAGCCTTTATACTTCTATATCTATATAGATCCTAGTGCATGAAATGCAACTATGCCACTTACTTTGCTTCTTGCCATTTAAGTACAAACTTATTTCTGGTTCAGTGATTAACTCAAGATCACTTCAAGACATGTTCTTACAGTTAAGAGCTTGTTCATCCAACCAGAATTTCGGGTCACATTATGTTGAGTATACAATATGGTTGTATGGAAGAACCTATGAGTGAGGCATATGAGATGCAACACATCTCTTTCTTCCTTTTTAACCATTGTTGTAATACCAAGACAATGCTTCATATAGTAAGAACTTATTTCTTACCTTGTTCCATTCTGAACTTCTTTAGAATCTTGCTTAGGACATTCTGAACATCTTCAGAATCAAGTCCAAGAAGCATTCAACATTCAGTGTTTATTAAACTCACCAATCTATCTCGATAGATCTCATTGTTTAATAACTTCAATTTCATCCCAATTTATCTACTTAAATGTTATTAACACCAATCACATCATTCACATATGTCGTCCACATATCCTAGAATGATTTCACGCTCCCACTCAAATATGGCATCCATATATGAGATCTCGGGATTTCATTTAGCTCCTACTCAAAATATGTCTACTACATATTAAGATTTGGCCAAGCTACTTAGCTCCCGCTCAAAATATGTCTCTTACATATTAAGATTTGGGCAAGCTAATTAGCTCCCTCTCAAATGCAGTTCCTCTCGATAATCTTGGACATTCCAAAATTCTTTGATCATCATCAAATTGAGAATTCTAGCTACAAGATTCCAATATCCATATATTGCTGGTGTAAATCCAATAGACTCAAGCATCGCTACATTGTAGTCAACTCCTTGAATTTGTCCATACTTTGTAACAAATCGTGCTTTACGTCTCCATTAAGTTTCATTTCCATCTTATGACTTTGAAGTCATTCAGAAATATCAAGTAAACTTCTTTACTTAATAAGATCAAGTAACATATTACTTTGCAATCTTAAATGTAACTGAATATAGGATTTTATGACTCCTAGTCATTTCTCGTACTTAGGTCCATCACACTTCTTTGTAGTTCATAGGTATGTCTTGTTCAATAATCACGACAAGTGAATCAATAATATAATTCCACAAACTTGCAGAATATATCATTGAATCCTATTTTCTTAGTAAAAGTATTCGCTGCAACTTTATGATTATTATTAATAGTTTCTCTTCTATTTGAAGAGTTCGGTTTACGAAACAAATTTTGCTGCACCACTCAACAATCAGGAGGTAAGGTCAAATACCTTGTTTTGAACTTTTACTTTCTTCCACCCTTATCTTCATCAAGAAACATCAACTTTGGACAACTACAGGTTTGGCCCTTGTGGAACATGTATTCATAGTTGCCTAAGAATATGCTACAAAGACTTGTTCATTCGCCACGATTTTAAATTATCAGAACCTCTAGAAACTTGAACATGCCATAACTCTTACGGTGTTGTTTCCACGAATCTTTAGATGTTCCTTTGTATTTCAACCGAGTGTTTGCTTATTTCGATCTCTAACTCTAAACAATAACTATAACCCTGGTAAGAGATAATATTATACCATATGTATCTAATACATAATGATTATGATAAAAAAAACATTTCAATACACTTTGAATTGCCCTATTATCATAATTTGTGAAACCTCTTTCACATGTCCTTTTATGCCAAAATTAACTTAAATACTTTAGTCACGTCGATCAAATCGAAGAGACTTTTGTATTCTTGTTAATTCAATATCCTCCTTCATTTTGAAATCTTTTGAACAATTCAAAATTGTTTCAAACTTATGTTTCATTAAGTAAATATGCCTATTCACTTAAGTCCACAATTAAAGTAATGATTTCCACTATCTTGTTGAAAATACGATACATCACTATGTATAAGATTCAACATTTCTTTGCATATCAAAATTTTACCAGAATGCAGAGTTTTAGTCATTCTGCCCAACGAGGCATGGTTTTTCAAAGTCTCTAGATTAAGAATCTAGGACCCTAATCTTCATTTATAATGAAGAACATGCAATAACCAAAATGACTTAAACTATAGTGCCATATCATAATTAAAATTTGGATATCTTTTAGCATTCTAATCCTTTATAAATGCTTAAACCATTATCATTAACATAGTGATGAGAATAACTCATTTATGATCGTAATGTGACCATAAAGGTATTATTCATAAGAACAGTACAACTGGCTTGCAACTTATTCATATGAACAATCGTCTTGCTAAAAGCAAGACACACAAACAAGGATTACAAAATTATATTCAAGTCCACTAATCCAAATGATAATCTTTGAGGAAAGGGGTGATGTCGGCCATAAACTGTTTTTCTTGCCGTCATCATGCCACATTGCCTCAATTCCAGCAATTCTCAAGCAAACCATCCTGTTTTCACAAAACGGGACAAATATCCAATACTTATATAAACTGCAACGAGTTTTGCAAGAATTACATTTATAACTTTGTATATCTAACATATACCCTTTTTCATTCATGACCTCTATTGCAATCAAGGCCTTATGAGATTTCATAACTCTAATGCAAGATTGCTAAGTGTTTCTCCAAATATTCTCCTTTTCATCCATCATGGAAGAAAACTCATCCAGTGGCTCATACTTTATGTGCCTGATCTTGCAGAATACAAGATTGTAATCCATTTCTCCATCAAATGGAGAAGGTTTGTTGGATGATTATGGAGAACACACAAACATTGCAGAGTCATTGGATTATCGCCTAATGGTCATTGTATCAAGAAGATAAGATCACCTTTTACGAGCATATCCCTTAGGCGTGGGTATTAATCTATGAAGGTGGACCCTTTTGCTAAGTTCCATATCAAGCAATAAATTTCCCATGGTCGCAAAGGACCTCAATGGGATAGGCCATGATCTACTAAGATATTTGTGAACAGACATCTAGACTAAGTTCATAATACGAGTTCAATCCTAATTGAGCTCCCACAAAAATTGTAATCCCCTGGACGATTTTAGTGATCACATGATCCCAATCCTCTGCACCTCCCCCGATCGGCACGACCATCAATGCAGCATCAAAGGTAGACATTCCCTAATGTCAATCACATCAACCATGTGACTCATGCTCGACCTTTCGATCTCTTGTGTTCCGAGGCCATGTCTACACATGTTAGGCTCGCCAAATCTAACTTGTGTGTCTTTGCTGTGCAACATGGCTTACACCCACTGTATGCGAATGTAGATATGTCTATCCCCCGATCGTCACGGCTGGCTTCATAACGGCAAACTTTCTTGGTGGTGCACACACAAGGGGAACACGATCATTGGAATTAAATAGGGATTATCTTATTTTCTACCGTTGAGTATCTAATACTAGCACACAATAAGATGTAAAACATGTATCAACATCACATGTATCTTTGTGATATGATATGGTCCTTCTTCTTGCGCCTTGATCTCCATCGAGCACTCCAGCATGATCTCCATCTTGCCATTGGTTTGATGCCAAGTCCACGACGCCACCACCCGGTCGTTCATCGGAACGATGACTATTACTACAAAACTTAGTAACATAAAAGTAAACTACTTTACTTCGTAACAATACCATATCATAATCACATGCCCTCCTCCAAAATAAAGTCAGACGCCTCTACTTTATCTATTGCAAGTTTTACATGGTTGTTAGGGCTTTCACAATAGACCTGTTTCTAAACTATGAACTTTCCAACCACAACATGGATCCAACAGTTGTCTCTACTACACCCCTTTCGGGGCCCTCCGTTGTAAGTGCTATATAAACTATTGAATGAGAGACAGACACCCGCTAGCCACTTATACGGTACAAGCCGTATGTTGAGCATGGAACCAGTCTCACGTACGAATACGCGTAAGGTCGGTCTAGGACGCTTCATCAAACAATATCGCGATATAAACAAGTACACGTTAGAGGGTAACAACTAAGGGATCAACGCCCGCACAATCCTTGTGCGTACGGGCCATACAACACTCCTACGCATAGATCAGATCTGATACCACTGAAGGGTTCCGTAGGAGAAAACAAAAAAAATCCTACATTGGAACGTCCTAAACTGCCCAAAATCTATCTACGTAGTAATGCAGTAATGACCGAGCGTACATAATACATACCCATGTAGACCATAGGTGGTTAACATTCCGAGGGGAATGTGGTTGAAGTAGTCGAACTCGTAGCCGACCTCAAGGTCGTGAAGCTCCTCGCAGGTCACCCCTTGCTCCTTCTTCATCGTGCAGCAGCTCTGGCTCACGACATCCAAGGTGCCTCAAGTGAGGCCCCTCGTGGTTTCGTACACATACGGTGTACGATGATGACCTCCGACTCCTTGATCCTTGCCGGGAGTGCGAAAGTCGATCTCCGGCTTGGAATCCCTGCAGCGCAACGGCGTGCTACATGTGTGGTGTCTCTTGCATGGATAGTCCTTACTTGGGACCGTGCCAACGCATGGAGACGAGAGAGAGAGAGAGAGGGAAGGAGACATTCAACCAAAGGACTTCCCAAAATATTGGTGTGTCAAATCCCACCCATGGGCACCCCTTTATATAGGGGGAGGGAGGTGTGCCCTCCCCTTTGGGTTTCCCATGAGGGACTAATCAAGGGAGAGAGGGGGTGGAGGCGCATGGGCCCTTAGGGCACCATGGTCCGGCCGTCCAGGGGTGGGCCCCACCCCGTGCACAGCCCTAGGATGGTCGGGTGGGCCCCCTTGAGGCGGCTAGGCCTTGGCCCTTGGCCCTTCCCTCCTTCGGTTTTCCCTCATGGGCCCTTTTTCCCTAAGAAGTTTGGCCCATTAGTGGAATACCCCTTCAAATTAGATTTTTATATTATATTTAATATTAATTACATTAATTAATATGTAAATACATATTAAAAAGTCCGATTTGACCCGAAACACCTTTCGGTTCCCTTTCGATTTCCTCCGAACGACTTCGGAACTTTCCCGGAATGATTCATGTTCTCTCATGGAACTTTTCCAGTTTCCTTTTCTATTTCATATGGTGATTCCAACTTATAGAGGATCTCTAGCTCATCATAACCTTAAGTGTATTTCCCCATGGCTCGGGAATGGCACAGACATGATCTCCATCAATGATCAATAGTGGGACCAGGATGCCCATGATGACCCATGTGCATTCCATGATGATAATGTCGTTTGAACCGTAAACAGTCATTTCCCATTCCCTTTGCCACTTGATACCTAGTTCACTCGAGATTTGATCTACGGTATCTCCATACCTTTGTTCGATCTTGTTACCGATGAACTATTTTTCTCGTTTCCGTGTCATTGCATTTCGTGACCTAGTCACACGCTTGCAAGCTTCGTTAATGCAACGTCACCGAGATGGCCACATATGTATCTATCAGTTACATGGATTGGCAAATCCTGGTCTTGATATGTACTCCTCTACGTGCCCCTTTGGGAAACCTGAGTAGCACCTTTTTGATCACCCGGTCATGGAGTGATACTTGATAACCATCTAAGCTCCCTCCAGAGTGGTGATTTGCATTATCTCACAGTCTAAGGATCAGGTTGCGAGGTTTCCTTAGTTTATCATTAATGGTGAACTTTGTAACTAGATCTCATTAAGATACAACTGTTTGGGTTGTTTGTCTATCATATCATTCAACTAATGACGTGACCTTATTGTCAATTGGCATAAATGCCCATGATCTCGAAACCCTAGATCATCCTCATGACCAATGAACTATTTCACTAGAGGTAACTAGAGACTTGGTTTGTTTACATACCACACGTGTATTAATGTTTCGTATTAATACAGTTATAGAAGAGTATGAAACTATTACGAACTAACTGAGATATGACAATAAAAACCTATTTATTATTTGCCTCTAGGGCATATCTCCTTCACATTGAATATGACGAGGAAGCATCTTGGGAAGCACTTGAACATGATGTTGACGCACTTAATGAAGCTCGCGACGTTGCCTTACGAAGGGCCACTGTATATCAGCAGAACTTACGCAACTACCATAGTCGATGATTGTGTCCTAGGTCCTTCATCATCGGGGACCTAGTCCTTCGCCTCAAACAAGATGGTCATCGTAAACTGGAGTCACCTTGGGAAGGTGCTTACATCGTCACAGAAGTAATCCCTGGAAGAGTGTACCGGCTTCAAGATAAGAAGACATGGGTCAAATACTCCAATCCGTGGAACATCGCACAACTATAGTGTTTCTACGCTTAGAATTTGATGCAATTTACATTAAAAAAGGGCCTACGGCCTGGCTTCTTAGCCGCAATATTATTCAATAAGGCCAACGGCCAGGCGAATACACCAAAACATGTATCTTCGTCTTCGGGATTTAAATAAAAGATAAGTTCCCCAAACTTAGATTTCTTTAGATTGTTTATGTACCCACAGTTGGGAGCTTTATTGTTAGAAGTTCTTTATTACAAGTAAAATATTCAGAAAAGTTACAAACATTGATATGGTTAACTAACAAAAAAGTTATGAGCCTATGTCCCAATGCAGGCATCCGAACATAGCCTCGGGTGCTACTCCCATCAGGAGCGCAGTCGCACACCCGATAGAAAACTATGGTATGCATATAAGGTCAAAAATATGAATATCCTTGTCTATGAGTATTACATATATGTATACGTAAAAGGTTACTCCCATCGGGAGTGTTTACAAAGCAGCATCCGAGAAAAACTGATGAATTTCAGCAATTTCAGCAGCTAAACAAGGCAGTCAATAAAATCATACAAAAATCTCGGATCGTGCTCGACGCGGTATATTCTGAATGCCATGGCCACGACATGAAGGTAAGACCCGAGGATTCATCCTGTGTGGCCTGATAATCGCACAAGAATGCGCTCTTCTAGTAAATTATCTATATCGATGATACGATAAAAAATCCCGATGGACACGTTGGGTTCTCGATATAATAGAACTAGAATTCAGTATTCAATAAGACCTAAATGGCTCGAACTAGATTACGCTAGCAAAATCTGAGTTGAAGCCTAGGGACTTGAATTTAATGTAGGACTACAGTGTTTTTGCCCAAGAGCAATTAACTGATTCCCGATCCGTCAGATGCATCAGGCATGTTGTACCAAATCCCTACAAGCTTAAAAATAAAAAGAGATAAAATATCTCTTAAAAACTTCGATCATAAATACTAAAAATACCTTTGAGACTCAACCCAAATCTACGATTCGGATGGAGTCTCGGGGGCTACTGACATGGATATGATTACTCGGGTTCTTATGTTTGGTTACCCTAGCTTCATGAAGGTTCACGACCCATGAAGAACAAATAAGAAGGCCTAGGAGGTATTGATGTTGTAACCATAAACATATAACCTATCCGTATATGGATTTGGGACCCAGCCTATTATATATAGGCTGGGAGGAGCCAGCAAAGAGGCATCGAAAAACACCCAAGCAATCTATAACCTCATTGTCTATCGATAATCAGATGACTTAGACTCCCTTGTTTGTCTGACATTCTATGAAATCCCCAGCGTTATTGTTTCCTCAAAACACTAAGTCCATAACCATGGGCATTACCGAGGTCACCCCTCATCACTACTCTTACTGAATGATTACTGAGTTGTGTCCGGCTTACCGTAAGCCTGCGAGATCGCACACTTAAGAGAGTGGAACTAAGAGAATATTTGATCCAACTATTACAAGCCAGCAAGTTGGACTTATTCAAACAGGGAGACGTGTCAATGGGTTGGACCCACTTTGACCAGGGTTAGGGTTTAGGACCGAGTTACACAAGTATTGTGTGCCCTCACCTACTCACCTATATAAAGGAAGGTGGGTGGCGGCAGACCGAATAATCTAGTGCTGCTTCCTAGCGTTTCGCTAGACTTGGCAATTCCACCTTCCTGTCCTGCGGTGGCAAGACCGAGACTAGCATATCACTTGTTGTTATTCCACCTTGTATGTGTGGGAGGCAGCAGAGGCACCACGCCTGCGGTTCTCGTCGGTGGCGTTGGGCAGCGAAGTCGAAGGCAGAAGGAGGAGGAGCACGGAGCCGGCGACAAGGTGGTCCTAGGATCGAGCATTTCGCTAGAATTGGACGAGACAAGGGAACGTACGACACCACCGCGATGCGCTTCCTCAGCTTCCACACCTGCGCATCGAGAGGTACAAGCTATTGCCTTTGACCTTGGCTGGATATTGGGGTAGCTCGCCGAAGTTCTAGCCGGAGCAAAAAAGTTATAGATTTTGGCATGGCTTTACGTGTTTTCCAATAGTGGTATCATCACATCGGCTCTAGGTTTTTGTCCTAGTTCTTGCGCATGAGATGCGCTAGTAGGAAAGATTGGATCTTTCTCGCTGTTTTTGTTTTGCCTTTTTGATCTATTTTGATCAAGGGCAGTGGCCATATATGGTTTGTCTTGGCCAAGAAGTTGGTCAAAAGTGGTACAGATATGAGTGGGAGATCACATGGCTAACGAACATGATCAACCACTAAAGTTACTTTTCTTATTGGACAAGAATAGGACAACTGTACCCTATCAAAAGTTGCAGCTAAAAGTTAGCTAGTGCAAGACGGAAAGGTTCCGACTTGTAGTTTCATTTGCTTCTTTTTCCCTCAAAGAAGGTCTAGTTGGATTACCCCGCCATTTGCTGCAACACTACAAGTTGGCCAATTTTGGTTAGTGGGCTCATATTATTGGGGCACTGCCAATTATCTTCGATAAGGTGTGAGAGATTCGTACTCTCTCTGCAGAGCACTTGGTAGCTAGACGAAGCTATCACAATAGTTGTGGGCTTCGGGGTAAGGAGGATTGTCAGAAAATCCAATAGGAATCGGACAAAGATCTGATTGACAAGGTGTTTCTGTTGGGAATATGCCCTAGAGGTAATCATGGTTGATGATATTTCCCAAAGTCTATACCTAATAATAAAGGAAGGATTTTTTATTTGACCCTTTTGCCCTCCCACTGAATCCCATATTACACACTATATGCCACATGCCGGTTCGTCTGTTTTACTTCTTCCTCTGCCCGACTGAAAGCCTCAGCACCGCTTTTGTTCAGTCTCCGTTTCGCAGGCGACACCCATTCCGTCGATTCCTGATACGTCCAAAACGTATCTACTTCTCTGAACACTTCTGCTATTGTTTTTCCTCTAAACTTGTGTGAATTGGATGCAACTAACACGAACTGATGCTGTTTTCAGCAGAATTACCTTGGTGTCTAGTTTTTGTGCAGAAAATCAACTATCAGGAAAAATCCTGAAAATATGCCAAAAATCCTATTTCACCAGAAGACTCACGGAGCCAGAAGATGAGACGGAGTAGGGCCACGAGGGGCCCACACCACCTGGCCGCGTGGGCCAGGCCAGGCCACGCCTGGGGGTGGTGTGGCCACCTCGGCTGCCCCCTCGGCCTCCCTCTTCGCCTATAAGTTTCCTCTTGACCTAAAAACCAAGGGGGGTTTGACGTTTTTCTAGAAAGAGTTCTGCTGCACCGCCACCAATAGATTCTGCGATTCGGAACCAGAAACTCCGTTCTGGCACTCTGCCGGGACAGGGAATTGGAGGAGATCATCGCCATCATCATAACCATCACTTCTCCATCGACCATCCATGTTTCCCCCATCTATGAGTGAGTAATCCCCTACTGTAGGTTATGAGGATGGTAGGGATTGGATGAGATCGTTCATGTAATGGCATCGGATTGTTAGGGCATGGTGCCTAGTATCTACTATTAGTGCTTTTTGACTTTGTTGCAACTTGTTATGCTTAATGCTTGTCACTAGGGCCCGAGTGCCATGATTTCAGATCTGAACATGTTATTGATTCATTATGATAGCATTGTTTATGGTCTTACCTGCAAGTTGTATACACATGTCGTTGTTCAGAACCAAAGGCCCCGAAGTGACAGAAATCGGGATAACCGGAGGGAATGGCTTTGATTTGAGGACCACATGTGTTCACGGAGTGTTAATTCTTTGCTCCGGTGCTCTATTAAAAGGAGCACCTTAATTGCTAGTAGTTCCCTTGAGGCCCCGCTGCAAACGGGCTGGCAGGACAAAAGATGTTGTGCAAGTTCTCATTGCGAGCACGTATGACTATATATGGAACACATGCTTATGATTATCTAGTACTTGGATGCTTTATCTTATTTATCTACAAATGCCCTATATTCTCATTTCCATATGAATTGTCTTGTCCATGCAACGCCCGTTCATCCATCCCTGTTCCTACAGCCCTTTAATCGTACTGTTTGCTGCAATTGTTACTACTATCTTTACTTTTACTACTGCTGTTACTTTACTATTGCTACTACAAAACTGTTGCTACTGATAAACTGCTGTGAGCAAGATTGTTTCCAGGTGCAGCTGAATTGACAACTCAGTTCTTAAGGCTTATAAATATTCTTTGGCTCCCGTTGTGTCAAATCAATAAATTAGGTTTCACTTCCCTCGAAAATACTACGATACACCCCCTATACTTGTGGGTAATCAAGACTATTTTCTGGCGCCGTTGCTGGGGAGCATATCTTTATTTATCAAGTCCACTTGGAATCATTATTGTTCGCTGCCATCCATCCATCATGGGTAAGTCTCGTGATGGCAAGGTCCCTATTTTACCATCCACTACAAGAAGAGGTACGGTTTTGAACACTTTTGTTGCTCTTGATTCACCATCTATTATGAGTAAGCTCCTTACACCACCACATACACATGCTACACACACTGCTACTACTGCTGAATCTGAAACTTTTGATACTTATGATGCTTCTTCTACTGTGCTTGATAAGAGTGGTTCATTAGGTCCTTTCCTAGATGCTACGATTGCTAGAACTATAGCTGGAAATACTGAAACTCCTAATGAAGACACTACTACACCTGTCAGTTTACCTGAGTCTAGAGAGAGCTATGATATTGAGATGACTGATGAATTTATTAAAGAATGTCAAAACACCCATGATAGGAGTGCTGTTAAGAGTCTCCTTGAGAGGCGTACTATAAAACCCAAATTGTCTCCTTATGCTAAGTTTGCTGCATCTCCCATAAACATTAAAGATAAGGACTATGATTTCTTTCTTGATCTATCTTACATAGCTATTGTTGAGAAAGAACCTTTTTGTGGGACTAAGAATGAAAGTGCGGTAACACATATGACTGAGCTTTCTACCATGAGCGGCCTGTTTTCTGATGATATTAAGATGCGCACCTACTTTGTTGCTAAATTTTTCCCTTTTTCACTAAAAGGAGAAGCTAAAACTTGGTTTAATAATTTACCTCCTAGATCTATTGATAGCCCTGATTGCTTGATTAGTACTTTCCTGCAGAAATATTTTCCTCCTAGTGCTAGACATGCTATTTTGCAGGAACTTTTTGATTTTAAACAGGGAGAAAAAGAGATATTGCCTGAATCATGGGCAAGGTTTTGTGATTTGATTCATGCATAGGCTGGATGTCCATTACCAAAGAATGAGCTTCTTGATATATTTTATAATGGACTAACTGAAGAATCTAGGACGTACCTGGATAGTTATGCTGATTGTGTTTTCATGAATAGGACTCCTAAGGAAGCTGAGGAATTAATGGCTAAAAGAAGAAAGAATTATTAAGACTAGACTGCTCCTGAACCAGCTATACCTGAAATAATTATACCTAAACCAGCTATACCTGTGCATATACCAACATCAGAGAAGAGGGGAGTTATTTAACTAAATGATGAAGTGATGAAGGAATCCAAGAAATGCAAGGAGAAGGGAATTAAAGCTGCAGATGTCAAGAATTTACCTCCTATAGAAGAATTATGTAAGGCAATCTCCCACTCATCCACTATTGAGGTACACTCTCTCCAGCATTTTGATGAAGGTGATATCCCTTACTCTAAACCTCCTGGTCAATGCTTAGAAGAATTCGATATTTTTATTGTTAAGCAAGATAATTTTAATAAAAGGGTGAAAAATCATTTAATGGAAAACTCTAGAGCTATTGTTGAGTTAAAATATATTGTGGAAAGAACCTCTAATGATGTTAAAATGCTTGTTAAACATTTTAAATGGTTCAAACTCAAATTGATCAGCTTATTAAGGTACAAAAAGACTTGCTAGTTAATGCTGCTAAAGAAAAACATGCTTATGAAATTAGAACTAGAAGTGGTGCTGCTACCCAGGATCCTATATATCCTGAGGGGCATCCTAAAAGAATTGAGCAGGATTCTCAACAAGCTGAAAATAGTGGTACTACTCCTAAGAAAAGAAAGAAGAAACATAAAACTATTGTAGAACCTTCTGAACCTGCTAAAGATCCTAACAGTATATCGGTCTCTGATGCTAAAACTGGTAATGAAGAAAATGATGTTCCTGATAAATAAAAAGTTGAAGAAACCTGAAAGGCACACTAAGAATACTAAATACACTAAAGAAGATTTTGTTGCTAAGAAACATGGTAGTGAAAGAGAGCCTTGGGTCCAAAAACCTATGCCTTTCCCTGATAAGAAACACAAGTCAAAGGAAGATGAACACTATAATAAGTTTTGTGAGTGGATGAAACCTTTATTCTTGCAAATTCCTTTGACTGATGCTATTAAATTGCCTCCTTATTCAAAGTATATGAAGGATATTGTCTCGAATAAAAGGAAGATCCCTAATGAAGAAATTTCTACTTTGCTTGCTAATTATTCCTTTAATGGTAAGGTTCCTAAGAAACTTGGAGACCCTGGGATTCCAACTATCACTTGCTCTATTAAGAATAGTTATGTTAGAACTGCTTTGTGTGATTTGGGAGCTGGTGTTAGTGTTATTCCTTTCTCTCTCTATAAGAGGCTTCAACTAGAAAAACTGATACCAACTGATATATCTTTGCAAATGGTTGATAAATCTACCACTATTCCTGTGGGTATATGTGAGGATGTACCTGTTCAAGTGGCTCATAATTGCTTGATATTAACTAATTTTGTTGTGCTTGAAATGCCTGAAGATGATAATATGTCTATTATTCTTGGGAGACCTTTTCTTCATACTGCAGGAGCTGTTATTAATTGTAATCAAGGAAAGGTGACTTTTAATGTTAATGACAAGGATCATACTGTCTATTTACCCAAGAAGATTGATAGGGCTTATGGTTTAAATTTGATTGAACATGTTGAGGGCATTCAAGTTGGATAAATATATTGTCCCATACCAAGAGAAAAATATGAAACTATTATGATTGGGACCATTGCTATCAAGGTTGAGGTAACATAATCATTAGTGGAATACAAAGTTTTGTTTCATATAAAATTGTTTTGGTAACAAGACCTGATCAACCTTGTTAACAAAGGATTTTAATGAACAAAATAATGTTTTCACCTTGATTATCCCCGTTTACTTTTATTTTATCCATTTTAGTTTTTGCTTTCGTTTAGTTTACTTTTCTGTTATTAGTTGCTTGCATTTTAGAGTGTCTTAGAACTTCTGAAGTTTTAGCTTTGTTTTGCTTTTGCATCATTCTAGAAACCTTTTTCTGTCAGAAAATCATTCATCTATACCTGAAAATTGCTCAAAAATAAAGTGTCTCGAAAAATTCCAGAAAATTCATATTAAATTTTTACGTGAAAAAGGGGCAGACAAGTGCCTGGAGAGTACCAGGGGCCCACCAGGCAGGCACACCACCTGGTGGCGTGGCTAGCCAGGGGCGTGCCTAGCCATGGTGTGGGCCACCCCTAGCCCTCCACTCACTCTCTCACTTGCCACTGCTCTCTCTCCCCCGAGAAAACACCAGTTTATTGCTCGAAATCGCATTCTTGCTGTTCTTGTCCATGATTTTTCGATCTCCTTGCTCAGCCCATCTTTGCTGCTGAAATTTGGAGCATTTATTCTCCGGTATGTGACTCCTCCGCTTGTCCAAGTAGATTTGTGTTTAGTGGTTTATATCTTGAGTATTTTGCTGCTATAGGTGACAGGTTATGAGAGCTTGTAAGCTTGTTCAATGCTTAGAGATATTGTTTTGATGCATGTTTAGGCCTCTTACAAGTCCCCATGAGTAGTGCCCTTCATTATATATTCACTTTGCAATCACTTGTGTAATGGATGTTTAAATTTCAGAATATCAAAGATGAACAACCACACCTTTGGAGAAATATTTGAGAGGGACACACCTAGGAGGTCAAGGCCCTCAAGATCAACCTCTCAGTTTAGGCCTTCATACAATGAAGATCTCATTGCACCACGCTTTGGCAATGAAGTAGATCAGGGGGATGCTCACCCATCTACTTTTCCTTGTTATACCTTCTTGCAAGATGTAGGGATCCTCAATAATTTCTTACTATTGGTTTAGAGGGTCGGTTTGACCTCATACATGGAAGATGAGAGTGAGCAATATGCCGTGCTCATCAAAACCTTCATTGAGAGTTTCGTTTTCACTAACACCCCCTATCAGTCAACCGTTTCTTTCAGAATTTATAATCTGCTGTTTACCATGCCATTGGAAAGATTTTGCAGCATTATAGGTATAGGCATGACAGGGACCGTGAAAAAGATCCAAGGGTGACCCACTGATTTGCTGGAGCTCTATCGAAGTGTGACAAATGACGATGACCGCGTAGCTCAGCGCCAGAAGATAAGAAACATCCAACTCCTAGCTCTTAGATACTTTGCCTATTATCTTGCTACTAGCATTCTTGGTAGGGAGAATACGAGTAATATCTCCAATTATCATTTAGCCTTCCTAGCTGCTGCACTTGATAATGATACTCGGTACAATCTTGGCTCTCTCATTGCTTGACGCCTAGCTGCTACGGGACCTATTTATGGGGGCATTATTGCTTCACGTATGGTCACTGCATTAGAGCTTTATGTGGATCCAAATGATACTATATTGGCACCACAAAGGCTTGATCTTGCTACCATGAAAACACATCACTTCGTCACTGCTGACTCTGACATGGACAGTTTAGTATACAGGATGTTGTTTACTGACGGGGATGAAAGGGAGATTCCTTTGCCGCAATCTACTTTGTTCAGTGTTCACAGGAGGCCGTGGTCGTGTTCCAAGGAGGAGGTGGACGAGCAGCTCCGCTTTCTTGGTTTCCACATGCAGCACTAGGAGGATGTGCCCTCCTATGATTACTCTGCGCACTACGGTGGGGCGTCCTCGAGCTCGCACTAGGATGAGGGTACCTCGTCACCGTACTACGGAGGTGCTCCATCTTGGCCAGCTTGGGATTGATACCCACTTAGGCCAAAAGCCTAAGCTTGTGGGGAGGTACACCGACATCACACTCATCTCCATATCATGTTTCGTCGGTACTTTGTATATTCATGTTTCGTTCTCTTTTTAGTTTTTGTTCTCTCTTTGATTTTGCTTTCTAAAACACAAAAGACCAAAAATATTTCCGTTGTTTCTCTTTGTTTGCTTCTTCTTCTTTTGCCTTGGTTTGCCTTTTCCTTTTTGCTTTGTTTGAACTATTCAAAAAAACCAAAAAGATTTTGTTTTGCTTGTTTTTCCTTTTTGTTCTTGTCTTTGAAAATTAAAACACCAAAAATATTTGTTGTTCTTCTTTGGTTTTGTGAAGTTTGTTGCAGGGTTCAGCAGTCCTCAGTGGAATTTGGTTTCATGTTATTATTCAAGCCACACAAGTGAAGGGCAATAATGAGGATTAATGACAACTTGAGGTGTGGTAAGCGGATGGTAACGGACTCTATTTGTTTTCATTTTTGTACATATACTCATCATTGTGGGCATGCTTAGTCTGTTCATGTAGGGTGTATGTTATTTATGGATGCTTAGTAGTTCTTGCTTTCTTATGATTAGCTCCAGCTCGCTAATAATTTGTAGCATGTCATATGAATGTTCGCTTACATTGCTCTATTCATAACTTGGTATGATACTATTCTACCCTCCTCTGAGTGTTTCACTTGAATTGACTTGGCACATGCTCATGCATGCATATGACTGAAACAATAATCAATTAAGCCTCGATGAATTATTTTGCCTCAGGGGTCTTGAATCACTTTCATGCCATGATTAGTCATGTTTTGTTGCAAGCATGATTATGACAGTTACTGCTCTCTCGTTTGTCGCTCGCTTACTATTGCTAGCCTTCACTTGCACTGAGTATAAGTTTTATTCGTGTTTCTAACTCCCTAAAACCAATATTGCCAAAAGTGTCCAACATACCTACCTATTAGCATCATTTGCTATTCCGTGCATGCTTAGTATGCCTTGTTTTCTTCCGAATAAAATGTTTGCTTATTATGAGGAAGTTAGTTAGTAAAGCTCTCCCGAACTTGATGGCACACTTTACTTTCTTGCACTTAATAATCTTGAACCATTGCGTCCATCTTTGTTGCGTATATGCTTGCGCTTTATAAGTTGAAATTAGCAGGACCATGTATCATGGGGAACGCTTTCAACATTACACTGGTACTTTGTACCTTGTTGATATCATGATTCTTTTACTTATGGATCCCGGCGGTGTGAAATAAAAGGGGAACTTGTAAGATCATGGAGTTTGTATATGTGTTAGAGAAACACCTGGGACGCTAGCCTAAGCCATGCCTAATCATGGTGGAAACTTGCAACATAACCATAATGAGCATTCTATGAAACATCCTCAATAAAAACCTATGCAAATAGCAAATAAAAAGATCACTGAGATGCTCATTGTCTGCTTGCCTTGTCATTTTGATTATGGGATAGCTCATGTATCATGTGCAAGGGGTACCCCGTTGGTGGTTCTCTATGATACATATATACTTACAATGACAAGAGCTTACTTGTGACTGAAGTTGAGTAGCATGAGGTCTAGTACTCGTAAGTAAGGGGCATCACATTTCAACTTATAACTTGTCAAGCATATCCTCTTAGTTGTGTCACTTTAACCTTAACCATTTAAAGATGCTTATGATAGGGGCAATGAGAGCTCAAAGCTAATGAGTACCGTACTTTCAGCATTTGGAAGCCTTTCAAACCTTTTCAAAACCTTTTCATTTCCTTGTTGAGTCTCCACACATTCTATGAGCACTTTCTTGAGAGCATAGTTGTCATTCTTAGTGAAATGTGCTTGTCTCAAAACTGGATTAATTGTGTTATGACTTTGATGCTTGTATCTTTGATATCTTTACTTCTAGTCTTCACTTGAACTTCAGAGGTGCCTTGGCATTTATGTTTGCTCTACAATCAAAGGCAAGTAAGATACCACTCTATCATACCTTGTTATGAGCATTGCAATGTTGCTTATGTTTTCATACTAATTATTTTTGAGTTAGAAGCTCTTCATAGCTTGCAATGACTATTAAGTAAACTTAGTTGCATACTCCTTATTATGAATTTCCCGAGTAGTTTATCATATGCTTAGAATATATACATCTTATGAAGCAAATGTGTTCGTGAAAGTTTCTTTTATCGCAATCAGTTTTCAACTGAATTGCTTGAGGATAAGCAATAAGCTAAGCTTGGGGGAGTTGATACGTCCAAAACGTATCTACTTTCCCGAACACTTTTGCTATTTTTTTTCCTCTCAACTTGTGTGAATTGGATGCAACCAACACGGACTGACGCTGTTTTCAAGAGAATTACCTTGGTGTCTAGTTTTTGTGCAGAAAATCAACTATCAGGAAAAATCCCGGAAAATATGCCAAAAATCATATTTTACCAGAAGACTTACAGAGCCAGAAGACGAGACGGAGTAGGGCAAAGAGGGGCCCACACCACCTGGCCGCGCGGGCCAGGCCAGGCCACGCCTGGGGGTGGTGTGTCCACCTCGGCTGCCCCCTCGACCTCCCTCTTCGCCTATAAGTTGCCTCTTGACCTAAAAACCAAGGGGGGTTCGACGTTTTTCTAGAAAGAGTTCCGATGCGCCGCCACCACCAGATTCCGCAATTCGGAACCAGAAACTTCGTTCTGGCACCCTGTCGGGACGGGGAATTGGAGGAGATCATCGCCATCATTATCAGCATCGCTTCTCCATCGACCATCCATGTTTCCCCCATCTATGAGTGAGTAATCCCCTGCTGTAGGCTATGGCGATGGTAGGGATTGGATGAGATCGTTCATGTAATGGCATTGGATTGTTAGGGCATGGTGCCTAGTATCTACTATTTGTGCTTTTTGACTTTGTTGCAACTTGTTATGCTTAATGCTTGTCACTAGGGCCCAAGTGCCATGATTTCTGATATGAACATGTTATTGATTCATTATGATAGTATTGTTTATGGTCTTACCTGCAAGATGTATACACACGTCGTTGTCCGGAACCAAAGGCCCCGAAGTGACAGAAATCGGGATAACCGGAGGGAATGGCTTTTATGTGAGGATCACATGTGTTCACGGAGTGTTACTGCTTTGCTCCGGTGCTCTATTAAAAGGAGCACCTTAATTGCCAGTAGTTCCCTTGAGGCCCCGCTGCAAATGGGCTGGCGGGACAAAATATGTTGTGCAAGTTCTCATTGCAAGCACGTATGACTATATATGGAACACATGCCTATGATTATCTAGTACTTGGATGCTTTATCTTATTTATCTGCAAATGCCCTATATTCTGATTACCATATGAATTGTCTTGTCCATGCAACGCCCGTCCATCCATCCCTGTTCCTACCATGCTTTAATCGTACTGTTTGCTGCAATTGTTACTACTATCTTTCTTTTACTACTGCTGTTACTTTACTATTGCTACTACAAAACTGTTGCTACTGATAAACTGCTGTGAGCAAGATTGTTTCCAGGTGCAGCTGAATTGACAACTCAGTTGTTAAGGCTTATAAATATTCTTTGGCTCCCCTTGTGTCGAATCAATAGATTGGGTTTCACTTCGCTCAAAAATACTGCGATACACCCCCTATACTTGTGGGTCATCAATTCCCGCAGGGCCCTGGTCCAAGCGCTACCGGCTGAGGACCACAACTTGTTCATGTATGGTACTCCCAAGACGACACTCTCGATGGTCGACGATGTGCACATCCCACCATACCCACTCGCCAATCCCCATCTTGCTCTGCTCCCGTCCCGCCGGCCGTTGGTCACACCAAATACGGCTACCGGATCCCATCCAGTGGGCTTGCCACGTGCCATTCTCTGGAGGCTGAAGAGGGCAGGGAGCAGGTGGGCACATGTGCAACGGTTCCTGTCGGCCGCTGGTCACAACAAAAATGGCCGTCAGATCCCATCCAGTGGTTCCCGTCGGCCGCCAGTCACAACAAAACTGGCCGTCGGATCCCTTCCAATGGGCTTGCCATGTTCCCTTCTCTAGAGGCCGAAGAGGGCAGGGCGCAGGTGAGCACAGCCACAACAGTTGCCCTACTGGAGGCCAGGACGCAGGTGGGCACGGCCGTAAGCCGCGTGGGCGGCGGCAAGCGATATTCAGACCGGAAGAAGGTCATGGTATAGGTTCGTGCTGCCACCTCTTGGCCTTCACGGGATCTTAGACTCCAAGTGATACAAATATACAAGCAAAAACAATAAAGAAAATGGATGGATCGGTTGATTTGGGCTTCGAATTTGAAGGTTTGCTAGATTTGTTACCGATTTTGAAGACGAAATTGAAAGAAATTTTAAGAGGGATGAGGAGCTCAAGAAACCTTCTTTGGAGGATGATGGACCATATAGGATAAGGCGTACATGGAGAATAGAAAATATACGGAGAGATACGGGTAGAGATGGTGGCCTCAAATCGGGAGTTCTTTTTCCTGGACCGCTACTTCATGTTTTCTCTCCAAGGTGAGTAGGTGGGCTCATGGGGTAGCAGCATAACCTAGCTTAGGCTAGCCGCAACAACGACAGACAATGTAGTGACTACTCTACCGATTGCTCCTTAGAAGAAACATAAGTACAGAGCTGAGTGCATGTGTCGATGTTGATAAGCCGAGACAAGCTATGTTGACGACCACATGACCCGCATGTGCGCAAAACTACTTCGCATCACACCTTTATTGGGTTGTTTTCCAGCATATACACTTGACCCTTACATTGACCTGAATTCATTAAAAAATGAACCCGTTGCATCGTAAACTGTGACATGTGATCGTATTGATAGATGGTCAGTCAACAGTTCCTTTCTGTATCCAAGAACATAGTCTGCCAAGCTTTAGTGATAGTACTCGATTTGGTGCAGTATGCTAACTTGAAGAGAATAAAAATGGGATTTTTTGTTAGAATCAGTATGTAGAGATTTTTGTGGATAAGGGGGGAGGAAATGGAGGGCAGGGGAGGCGCTGTGAAGAAATTGATAGGCTGTTTCTCTAAGAAATTACTGCAATTGATTAACATGGATAGACTGCTTATCGTGGTGGTGTCATGGCAGATGCCATGGATAGGCTAAAGGTGGGGACTAGATGCACTAGGGGAATCCGGGGAGGGATAGTGTGGTGATTCCACACACGGTAGCTTTCTATTTGATTCACCTTCACAGATTACAAGTGCTCCTTGAGCTATATTGGAGAGAGGAGGAAGAAGGAACTCTCTTACTCTCACCACTAGCTAGCCCTCAGGAACACACTAGTAAACTGCAACACACTAGAGATCAACCCCTTCTATAGAGGCCCTATCCCCCCTTATATAGGAGTGGCTAGGTCTCCACTTAGGGCATACGTGGAGGCATATTCCAGGGAATATGCCTCTTCCCAAAATAGTAAGCCGACCGGGTCACTTTTCCCCCGCGTCATCCGTGCAGAGGCTACGTTAGCCTCTGCGGCGCCTGTGTCATCCGACATAGGCTTCGTCACCTTTGTCGGCCATGCCTCGGTGGTCCTGCCTCTGTCCGCTTCGCTCATGCTCTGTGTACAGTGGTCACCTTTGACCAACGAGATACCTTCCTTCTCTTACAAGCTTGATATAACCCGGATCCCACATAGTTGATTCGGCCACACCTGCTCCTGCATACAAGTTAGATACATCTTACCGACATACGACTTAAGTCGGTTGAGACCAAGTTAGGTGGACGTCCCCTGGTCCGGGTTACTCCGTGATCCGGCCTGCCTTGAGGTGACTCGTCCAACACTTGCTTTGACCTTGCCGTACCTCGGCTAACTAGGCCTTTATACCCGGCGTGACCCTACCCGGGGGTATGGCCCCAACATTAGTCCCCGAAGCTGGTGCGGTCTTAGCTGCCTTAGCTGCTAAGGCCACAGCAGGTTCAATTTTACTGAGCTTCTTGCTCCTTCTCCGAGTTACTTTCTAATCCGGATTCCATAGGTTTATTTTCCCTTGGCTCATTTCAAGTTTTTACTTGCTAGCCGGGTTACCTCGTACTCATCCGGGTCAGTCTTCCTTATCTTGTACGTTTCCCCACGTGGAGGCTAGTCATTACTTCGCCTCATTTTAAGGGCCAGCAACAGTAACCGCCGCAGTTATTGTCAGAAGTTACTGTTGCGCACATCACGTCGTGCCTGCCTCCTCGTTAACTGTATCATAACGTCACGTCATGGGATCCGCTGCGCCCTGTGGCCCTTCCTGTGGCTCGTCGCTGATTGGTCAATCCGGATCATACACAGCCACACGGTGTGGCCCGCCCGCAAAATGCGATCCCACTACCCCCTTAAGGGAGTGGTTAAATAGGGGAGGGGCGCGCCCCTTGGGTCATTTCCCCCCTCCGCGCCCCTCTTCCTCTGCTCTTTCCTCATCTTCTCCATCGACAGCGCCGCCGCCACCGCATCTGAGCAGCGGCGCCACCGCCGTACTGCTTCCATGCGCTCCAGCACCACCGCCACCTCCGCACATCTCCTCCGCCACGGGTCCCCGCCAGTCTAGGCCACTGCCTCCCACCGCCGGTAGCGCAAGTGAGGGGAGTGACCTTGAGATGACTGAGGAGGAACTCACCGTCGCAGAGCAGGAGATGGAAGAAGACGCGGCGCACGCCGACCGCGGCGCGTGGGCCGGATCCTGGGTCTTCCAGGATGACCTGGATTGGCTCTACCGCATCAGGCGCATCCCGGAGGGCGTCGCCGCACGCCTCTCTTCCCCCGAGCTTGCCCCCTCACCCAATCCGGGTGAGTATGTGGTGTTCCTTTCTCATTTCCAACGCGGATTTGGTCTCCCAGTCAGTGACTTTTTCCACGACTGGCTAAACACATACGAGCTTCAGCCGCACCATCTTCTAGCTAATGCCATCACTTCTCTCTCCGCCTTTGCCTCCACCATCAAAGGTTACGCAGGACTATGGCCCACGAAGGAGCTATGGATCCGGTTCTTTGGCCTTCGCTGGAACGTCATTCCGAACAGAGAACTTGACCCGGAGGACAAACAGCTCACGCAGTTTGGCGCTGCGTCAATCTCTCCCTGGAAGTTGTCCGTCTTTCCCCGAGTCACTAGGGTTGACTCTTGCAAGGGATGGGCCCGGGCTTTCTTCTACGTCTGGAACAGCACCACCGAAGATATGATCCGGCTACGCCCCTATACTCCGGGTCCTCCTAACCTGGATTTGTGGGACGTTATCCCCAAGAAGCCCACAGGCTTGGCGAACCAAGTCAACAAGAGGTTCAAGGAGCTGAAGGATCTCGGATTGCGCAATGAGGACGCCATGATCACATTTGTCCGCAACCGGATTTCCCCCTCCAGAAACGCACACATAAAGTGTGTCACATGAGCTAGGGTCGCCGGACCTCGTCTTTCGAGTTGAGCAACACTGAGATCTACCGCCGGGTCAAGGCCCTGTTCACCACCCACAAAGACTTCTCATCTGAGTGGACGTGGGGAATTGAACACTTTTGCCGAGATAGGCTTCCTCCTTTAGTAAGTCTCGTGTTCAAAACTTTCTTCCGAATCAAATCATATGTCGGTCTTTTGTTGTAGGTTTTAATCATGTTGCCTTTTCTTTTGCTTAGATGTTTCTTCACCAAACCATCGAGGATGGCACTGAGCCTTCCCTGAAATGGGTGCTTGACCGGGATACCTCGGATGAGGAGGAACCTGATCAGGAGATGTTCCTTCCGATGGCGGATGCGACCAAGCGACCCACCGGTAAACTCTCTTCTATTAGAGATTGGCCCGACGATGAAGATGATTCGGATGTCGAGGTGATGGAAGCATTTTACGTTTTCCCCCTTTCTTATGCTTTTCCGGCATTAGCTAACCCCGGTTGGCAGATCCGTGAAGACCCTCCCCTTGCCGTGGGTGATCCTGTCCCGGTGGCGCCGAAGAAGAAAAGGGGAGCTGCCTCTGCATCCTCCTCCGGACCTTCTCAGCCGGCTAAAAGGCGAAAGAAGTCTGGGCACAAAACTGCCACCAAGCCTGCAACCAAGGCCACAGCTCGGAGGGCTCGGAAACCCAAAGAGCCTCTGACCTCGGATGAGTAAGCCTCTTCTCTCTTTGCTATTTACTTGTTCTTCTTTTATTATAGTTTCTCATCATATATTATTTGATTTGGCAGGGCCGCGGTAGAGGTCCCACAGAGTGGATCCGGCATTGCCTCGCCGCTCCGACACAACCCATCTCCCCCTCGTGGCGACGATTCACGCCCGTTGAGCCCCATTCCGGAGGGTTCAGTGGCTGCTCCGGGTTTCAGCCCACCTCGTCGAGAGGAGGGCAACCTCGGAGCGGGGGAGATTGGCTCTGCCGAGGCGGCAACAACCACCACTTCGGCTCCGCCGCAACCAGCTACCACCGAGGTTCCCTCAGCACCTCCGCCGAAGCAGAAACTAGCACTAGTACCAGCACTAACCCTAGCACCAGCAGCAAAAGCAACAATAGCAACACTAAGCCCCTCTACCTCGTCCGAGTCTTCCAAGGCTCGGCAAGAAGACCTCAGCAGCACCAAGGCTAGCGCCAAGGCAGCTCCCAAGGGCAGATCCGCTGCAGCCACCTCAACTTCTCAGCAGCAGCCCAAGGGCAAAAAGGCTCCTGACGCCACCAAGGCATCATCCATCGAGGCTGGACAGCGCACACTCGCGTCCATGCTTTCGAAGAAAACCCCACCACCGAAGGATGCCCCTGCCGAGCCAGCTGACGCGTAACTTGTTTTGCACACCAGCCCGGCCCTTGCCCAAGTTGAGAGGAGGGAGGCGCATGCCAAAGGTTTAGTGGCGCCCCACATGCTTAGCAGCGAACAATACCCTCCGACCTTGATCGAGTTTGTAAATAACTGGAACAAGGCGGAGTTCGTCTACAACGAAGATCTCCCGGAGAAGTTCGGTCCCGCCGAATTTGCTGCGCAAATGAATACTGCTGCCAAGGCAATTAATCTTCCGGTCGGATGATGGAGGTACGTTACTTCGTCTTTTCCTTAACAAGTTGTAGATATTATTGATATAGCCATTAGTCCCCGAGCCTCCGGGGGAGTGACTTGTTACTCGGCCGGATGCTCCTTAGAAAACTAACGTAGCTCCTTGATAACTTCGAATATGCACACACCTAGAGCCGGGTTAAGTTCCACTTGGCCTGGATTTTGTACACTTCGAATATGCACACACCTAGAGCCGGGTTAAGTTCCACTTGGCCCGGATTTTGAACACTTCGAATATGCACACACCTAGAGCCGGGTTAAGTTCCACTTGGCCCGGATTCTGTACACTTCGAATATGCACACACCTAGAGCCGGGTTAAGTTCCACTTGGCCTGGATTCTGTACACTTCGAATATGCACACACCTAGAGCCGGGTTAAGTTCCACTTGGCCCGGATTTTGTACACTTCAAATATGCACAGGACTAAGCTATCTTTTGGTACTCTTTTTAGGTGACCACCAACCACCGGAGCGCTGAGTTTCAGCGTCTCCTTGATACTCACAAGATGCTGCGTGCAAAACATAATGCACTTCTCGCTGAACACGAGAAAAGGGGTAAGTTTCTTCCTTGGTCTTTTTCCATTTTCCTTCATCTTTTTCTACCGAGCTAACCCATCATTCGGTTTTTCACAGTTGGGGTGGAAGCTGAGAATACCATCATGAGGAAAAACTTGGAGAAAATCAAGGGTAAGTCATTTTTGCTCAACCTTGCTATGCTTTCTATCTCCTTTTCTCCTTGGCTCGGCAAACATTCATATCTCGGTTTTGCCGGGTCAACAAACTATTTCTTGAAGATAGTGTGCCCGTGCCTAACATGATGCTGCATTTTCTCGAACAAGCAGGGCAGCATCAGGCCAAACTCAAAAAGAAAGATGATGAGCTTGCCCTCCTCCGAACCAAAGATGATGAGATTGCTAAGCTCAAGGCAGATATGAAGAAGCTAAAAGCGCAGCACCAAGCCGAACTTCAAAAAGCTGGCCAGGACTATACTGAAGAGCGGGAGCGCCTCAACCTCCAGATTGCCAAGGACCAAGAATTACTTAATGAGGCCAACGTCAAGCTTGAGTCGGCTAGCGCTGAACTTGTGCAACTCTGGGAGAGGCGCGACAATTGCACCAAGGAACTGACCCGGGTTCACAGCCATATTTCTGCTAAGTTCTTTTCCTTCGACCGACATTGATCTCTCCAGGTCTACTTCCTTTACTTACTCCACTTGTGTCATTTTTTAGGTAAATTCCCAGAGAGTGATGTCATTGCATCCAATGCTGTTGCCAAGTTCCGCATGCAGAGGGGTACTCCGTCTGGTTCTGGCTCCATTCCTATTGATCTCGAAGACTTGATAGTCAGCTTATCCGCCCAAGTCGAGACCGTGAAGAACTACGGCAAGGATATCATGGACGTAGTAATCCGGATCTTCAACGCCTTTTGGCCTGAAGAAGATACTCCGGAGAATATGTCTGTTCTTTTTGCCAAGCTTATGGAATGCGAGACTCGGCTCGATCTCTGGAGAGAATCTGCTGGACGCGCCAGAGCTGAGATTGTTCTCCACTACGTGCTTACGTGGTACGAGAAAATTGACCTCAAACTCCTTGAGCGCATGCGCACGGGATCAAGGTGGTCTACTAACCCGGATTGGGTAGCTCGGCGTAAAGCTTGCACTCATAGCTTTATCCAATACGCCCCATTCACCAATGGAACAAAGGACCCAACTTCCTAGATGCCGCCGATGATGAGAATGCTGAACACGCTGAAGATGACTTGGGTGAGGATGATGAGAGCGAAGCCTCGGATGTTGAAGAAGATGAAACTGAAGCCGAAGCTGGGGCTGCACCCGCTGGCGCCGAAGTACCTCCTCCTATTGCTCCTTGAGCAAAAAAACTTTGAAATTTATCAGATCCCCGGTATGCCGGGTGCAATTGTATCTAAGCACATCAGTTATATTTTGCTACTAAGTCTTTATGCCGGATTAACTTGGGCGTAGTCCCCGAGTTTCATTTTCTTGTTCCACCAATTTCTTGGCTCGGCTTGTGTCCACCTTGGTTTGGTTTTATGACTTACGAGTCCGAGTTTCAAAAATTGATTTAACAATACTTGGAAATTTTAGGATTAGCTCAAAATAATTCAGCGCAATAAATTTAAAGAAAGCACAAGGTTAGTTCAAAAAACAAGCGTTGGCTCGATTAAGTTTCTTTCCTTAGTCGTTTTTCATGTGTTACGCAATTCCAAACTTGTTCTCTTGCTTGCCATGAAGCCAATTCTTGTTGGACAGCAGCAAGTCGAAGAGTTAGGATTTTGGTGCTCACACACTACTAATCCGGCTTAAGTAGAAGCAACTTATGCCAGCCAATGTATAAATAATAAATACAAAAGACAAACAATATTATTAAGGCAGTCCCCGAGTTACTGCTCGAGGTGCCAAGGTTTCATTGATAAGCTCATTGCCGGCATACATACCGACATATGAGAGACTCGGATACATAAACTTCTCTGCTAAGTGTAGAAAGGACGAAGTAGAGCTACATTCCATGGACGCTTGGATTCCTCGCCGGACCTGTCCGCCTTGTTCTTCTTCTGCGGCTTTGCATCGATAAGATAATAAGAATCATTCTGCAATGCTTTGCTCACAATGAATGGCCCTTCCCATGAGGGGATAATTTATGCATGTCAGCAGTATGTTGTACCAACCGGAGTACCAGATCACCTTCCCGGAAAATTCGGGGGCTTACTTTCCGGCTATGATAGCGTCGGAGATTTTGCTGATATATGGCGGATCTGGACAATGCCAATTCTCTCGCTTCTTCCAGCAGATCAACATCATTTTGCTGGGCTTCTTGCACTTCGGCTTCTGTGTATTGGGTGACCCTAGGCGAGTCATGCTCTATGTCGGATGGTAATACAGCTTCTGCCCCATATACTAGAAAAAATGTCGTATAGCTCGTTGATTGATTTGGAGTTGTTCTTAAACTCCACAGTACCGCTGGTAGTTCCTCCGTCCAGCACCATGCTGATCTTTGCAGTGGCTCAATGAGCCGGGGTTTTATCCCGGATAGCACCAATCCGTTGGATCTCTCCACTTGCCCGTTCGATGCGGGGTGGGCTACCGAGGCAACGTCTAGCCGGATCTTATTTTCTCGGCAAAAACGTGCAAATGCTCCTTCAGCAAAATTTGTGCCATTATCCGTTATGATACTGTGAGGATAACCGTATCTCAAGATGATGTCTTTGAGGAACGTTACGGTAGTAGCTCCATCACAGTTTCTTATTGGCTTCACTTCAATCCATTTCGTAAATTTATCAACAATGACCAGGATGTGAGTCATGTTCCCCCTTGCTGGTTTAAACGGGCCAACCATATCCAAGCACCATATGTCAAATGGCCATGTAATTGGTATGGTCTTGAGCTCCGACATTGGCATATGTGTCTTTGTCGCATATCTCTGACAGCCATTGCATTTTCTCACTAAATCTTCTGCTTGTTCCAAGGCACTTGGCCAGTAAAACCCATGGCGAAAAGCTTTTGCTACCAAGGCTCTGGATGAGGCATGATGCCCACATTCCCCTTGATGTATATCTCGGAGGATGTCTAGTCCTTCCTCCGGGTCAACACATCGCTGGATGACATTGGTCACACTCCTTTTGTATAGCTTAGAATTGATGATTGTGTAAGCTTTTGCTCTCCTCTGAGTTTGCCTGGAAAGTACCTCCTCAGTGGGTAAAGTTCCATCTTTTAAGAATTGGAATATGGGCAGTGCCCAAGCTGGTACAGCTCGCACAGGGAACACATCCTCATCAATTTCCATCTGATCGACCGGCATAACTTCTACCGGATCACGCTGTGCAGTCCTCGGGTTTGTCGTGGCAGTCCCCAGGTTTGCCAAGGCATTCCCCGGGTTTCGCGAACCACTCCCCTCATCAATGTCCATGGGCACAGCCTCTGATTCCGGATTTGCGGGGATAAAAATTGAGTCGGACTCCGGGGATGGCCTGATAGATGGTTTTCTGAGGTGCTCCAATGCTATGCCCAGTGGAATTTCTTGTTGGGTTGATCCGAGCTTCGTCAATATGTCGGCAGCCTCATTTTCCACTCGGGATATATGGTGAAATTCGCATCCCTCAAAGTAACCAGATATCTTGTGTACATGAAATCTGTACAATGCCATGTTTGCATCTAGAGCATCCCATTGTCCGGAGACTTGCTGGACCACGAGATCCGAGTCACCGAAACATTAGATCTGACGTATTCCAATCTCCTTTGCCACTTTGAGCCCATGTACAAGTGCCTCATATTCTGCAACATTGTTTGATGCAGTGAAGTGGATCTACAACACATATTTCAGCTGGTCCTTCTTCGGCGAGGTAAGCACAACTCCGGCACCTAACCCGGTTTTTGTTTTTGACCCGTCAAAGTGCATTTTCCAGTAGTTCGGATCTGGCAATGGTGGCTCATATTGCACCTCGGCCCAATCCACAAAAAAGTCTGCCACAGCCCGAGATTTGATTGCTTCTCTTCTATCATATTGTGGCGCATAAGGTGCTAGCTCAATTGCCCATTTTGCAATCCTGCCACTTGCATCCTTGTTGCTCATTATCTCGGATATGGGGGCTTCACATATTACTTTGATTGGGTGCTCCTCGAAATAGTGCTTCAGTTTCTTAGCCGCCATATACACACCATATGCCACCTTCTGATAGTGAGGATAGTTTTGCTTTGAGGCTGATAATACCTCGCTCAGATAATACACTTTCCTTTGCACTGACTTACCCTCTTCGTCATGCTCTACCACAATTACTGCACTTACAACTCGGTTGGTTGCGGCTATATAGAGCAACATTGGCTCCTTTGAAAGTGGTGAGGCTAACACTGGTGTAGTGGCTAACATCTTCTTTAGTTGGATAAAGGCTTCATTGGCCTGCGGTGTCCAAATGAACTTGTCTGACTTTTTCATGAGTTGATAGAGAGGCAGTGCCTTTTCTCCCAACTGACATACAAACCGACTTAAGGATACCAGGCAACCAGTGAACTTCTGGACATCGTTAAGACACTTCGGCAGTTCCATTCGTTCTATGGCCCATATTTTAGTTGGATTGACCCCGATACCTCGGCTAGAGACGAGAAATCCGAGTAATTTTCCAGCCGGGACACCGAAGGTACATTTCTCCGGGTTAATCTTCATCCGGAACCTCCTTAGGTTCGCGAACGTCTGCCTGATATCGTCAAGGAGCGTTTTGCTTTCCTTGGTCTTTATCACAACATCATCCACATACACATGCACATTTTGACCAATTTGGTCATGTAAACATTTTTGCATACATCTTTGGTACGTTGCCCCTGCATTACGTAAACCAAAAGGCATGGTGCGATAGCAATAAGCCCCATACGGGGTGATAAACGCAGTTTTTATTTGATCACTTGGGTTCAGAGGTATTTGGTGGAAACCAGAATATGCATCAATGAATGACAACAACTCACATCCAGCAGTGGAATCTATGACTTGGTCTATCCTTGGTTGTGGGAATGGATCTTTTGGACATGCCTTATTCAGGTTCGTGTAATCGATACACATACGCCAAACCACTTCCACGTTCGGATCATCTTTCTTCTTCTCCACCAGCACCGGATTAGATAGCCAATCCGGGTAAAGCACTTCCATGATAAATCCTGCAGCCAACAAACGAGCTATCTCATCTCCTATGACCTTTCTCCTGTCTTCGGCGAAGCGGCGGAGAGGTTGATTCACCGGCTTTGCTCCGGGTCTGACATTCAAAGAGTGCTCGGCCAACTCCCTCGGAACACCTTGCAAGTCATGTGTGGACCAAGCAAAAATATCCTGATTCTCATGGAGGAAGCTGACGAGCTTGCTTTCCTATTTGTCATTTAACCCGACACCAATTGTTACGGTACGCTCAGGGAACATATCATCAACTGGCACCTTCTTGGTATCTTTTGTTGCTTGGAATGAGACACTACCATGCGGGTTACTCAGTGCCGGCATATATTGCTGCGCGGACTGAGCCAATGCCGCCACTTCTTGGATCTTTCTCTTTTCTTGCGCAATCACGAGTGACTCGGCCAGGTTAGACCCGGCGGATGCACACTCAATGGAACGTCGGATATCACTGGCGATAGTAATCACTCCATTTGGCCCGGGCAGCTTCATCTTTAAGTAACTGATGTGACAACTTGCCATGAATTTGTTCAGAGCTGGCCTGCCGAGCAACGCGTGATATGCACTCTCCAAATTTACAACCTCGAACTCCAAATTCTCAGTCCGGCAGTTATCTCTCGTACCAAACAATACGTCAACCCGGACCTTGCCTATGGGCTCACAAGAAATACCTGGCACAATGCCGTGGAAAGTTGTCCTTGTAGCTTGAAGCATATTCTCTGAGATGCCCAACTTGCGCATCGTGTCCACATACATGATGTTAATGCTGCTGCCATTATCAATCAGCACCTTAGAGAACCTCACATTAATGTTAGGCCCGACGAATGTTGGATCCAACACCAGTGCATACGAACCAGGACTTGGCATGAGCTTCGGATGATCTTTGATGCTCCAGGTAATCTCCTGGTCCGACCAAGGCATATACCTCGTCACGGCCGGCATAACTGCATTGACCTCCATACGTCGGTGCTGCAAGCTCTTTTTGTCTGTCTCTTTTGTAGTGAACACACAATAACTCTGATGATGCTCTCTGTACTCATTTCTCCCCTTGTTTCCGGGGTACCTCTGATCCTGTTGGTTTTGGTTCTCCACCTGATGCATTGCATCCCTTCTCTCATGGTTGTCATACCTCAGCGGAGGGGGAGGCAACATTAACTGTTGCGTGTTCGCTCCGGAGAGCAATTGCTGCCGGGGTAACTCCTGCCGAGGTTGATCATTCCGAGGTGCCTGAGCATTCCCCAAACCACTCTATTCTATCTTTCACATCCACTCACACTATCTGGTTGTGTGACCCGCTGGGTTACTCGGATTAGGCGTGTGAAATTTACACGGCTGATCTAGCATTGCTTCATAGGTATACCTCGGATGGTCTTTCTTCTCTTGCCACTGTTTCTTCTGCTCTGGCGTCCAAGTTTTCTTTCCATCATTCCTTGGTGTCCACTACTGTCCTCCAGTTTTCTGACGTTGACTGCCTCCTGCTCCGGGCTGATCCTGATTCATAGCTGCAACCTGTTGCGAACTGTACCGGTAATCCGGTTTGTCATCCCTTCTTTTACCTTGGTAATCATTTCTTCGGGATGACCCGGCCCCATCTCACTGACAATATTCCTCACTTGACTCATTTGAGGTGAGCCTAAGTTGCGTTGGATCACCCAAGGCATATGAATCAGCAATCCGGATTGTTTCTGCCAAGGTGGTTGGCAAATCTCTTTGGAACCTTTGCCATAGCATGCTTGCATATCTGCATCCTTGCGCAAACCAAGCTATGGACTGTGACTCAATCACGCCCTCACACGAGTTTCGCACAGTGCACCAACGGGTTAAGAACTCCCGGTCTGTCTCATTCGGTCTCTGCCTGCACATTGCTAGGGTCTGTGGCCTGTTAGGTCTCTGATACGTACTTGAGAAGTTGCTAACAAACATCTCCACAAAATCGATCCAACAGTTAATACTTCCGGGTGGCAAATTGTTTAGCCATACCCTTGCTTGCCCCTCCAGCATCTGGGGTACATATCTCACAGCCCACCTCAAGTTGCCCGTGGCAATTTTCACAGCAGTTGCATAGTTAATCAACCAATCCTCCGGCTTAGTGCTGCCGTCATACGTCTTTGCGCCTCTAGGTAACTAGAAGTTGGGCACCGGAGGTTCCTTCATGATCCGGGGCCCAAAACATGCTGGACCCGGAGGACCTTGACACTCAATTTGCTTCGACCTATATAGCCGATCCAGTTTTACCCTAGCGTCATTAGGCATCAAGTTTCTACCTCCCAATCTTGATCCTATCACGTGATAGTCCAGCCTAGGATAGCCAGCATTCACCATCTCTGAATCACCATCATTGTATCTATCTTGCTCCTGTGGAGCTGCTCTTTGTTGCATACCTTGGACGGCACTGCGCTCTTGTCGTGGTATATTCCGCTGCTGTGGTTGACCTGCACCTACCGAATTACGCTGTCCGGCATTGCCGTTTACAGCATTCCCTTGACCGGCATTGCCTTGGTCGTGGTTACCTCGGCCAGCTTCACCTTAGCTCACACTCCTTCGATCTTCATTTCTTTGCACTTCTTTTCCTTTCCCTGCCCTTGCCGGGTCATATGGGACTATCTGCTTATTCCTCCTGGCCGAAGTTACAACCTCCTCTCTCCTAGGACCACCATGAGGAGACGATGTGTCTCCAGCGGATTTCTCTGGGTTACCCACCGCCGAAAGAACGATCTTGGAGGCCCCAGCTCTCTCCGGGTTTGCCCTGAGCAATTCCTCGTTTTGCCTGTTCGTGATCCGAACCAACTCATTGACTCTTTCCTGCTGTCTTTGACGGGCTTCACCCACCAGACCATCTAACTCGGACGCAGCTGCATCCGCTGCTCTGAGGTTCTTTGCCGGGGTACTATACTTCGGTAGCCCCACGGACAAACAGTTTTCTGATTCCTCAATCCTAGTATCACCCTCTCTGTTCATTTCACTCATGAGATTTCTCCCCTTCAGTTTTACACCATCTACCTTATTTGCCTTAGCGTACTCACGCAGTGTCATGTTCAACAACTGCCGAGCCGCGGCTATCTTTTTCGCACCCTCTAGTATTTTTTGCCTAGTTTCCTCTAGCTCGGCCTGTGCCTGAGCCGGATCTACTGCTGCTGCTACTGGGTTTGCCAAGCTATCCATTGCCTGCTGCAGCACATTCTCAGGCCTCTCTAGCGGAGGTCCTCTACTTTTCCTCAGTGCCTTAGGTGTTACCTCCGGATCTGGTGCCAGATCCTTGCTTGCACCAGCACCAGGCGCGGTCATCATCACCTCTGCACGGTCCGAGGAGTGAGTGATTCGCGCCCTGCGAACCACGCTAAGGGGTGGCTCACCTCCTTCGACGACGTGCCGTGGATGAACGCACGACACATCGACAGCGACGTAAACCTTGTGCGCGCTGAGCTTGACGAAGAGGCCGTTGCGTGGGAGTGGACGCTTGCCGAAGCAGCCAGCGTTGTCGCTGACGAAGTCCAGCGCTCCAAAGCGCTGAACGAGCCCGGAGACGATGCGTTTGCCGATGCTGATGAGGTTTCCCGTCTGGATCTTCACCCCTGCTAGCGCTGCTAGCCCCACGGTGGGCGCCAACTGTCATGGTGGTGTCACGGCAGATGCCATGGATATGCTAAAGGTGGGGACTAGATGCACTAGGGGAATCCAGGGAGGGATAGTGTGGTGATTCCACACACGGTAGCTTTCTATTTGATTCACCTTCACAGATTACAAGTGCTCCTTGAGCTGTATTGGAGAGAGGAGGAAGAAGGAACTCTCTTACTCTCACCACTAGCTAGCCCTCAGGAACACACTAGTAAACTGCAACACACTAGAGATCAACCCCTTCTACAGAGGCCCTATCCCCCCTTATATAGGAGTGGCTAGGTCTCCACTTAGGGCATACGTGGAGGCATATTCCCTGGAATATGCCTCTTACCAAAATAGTAAGCCGACCGGGTCACTTTTCCCCCGCGTCATCCGTGCAGAGGCTACGTGAGCCTCCGCGGCGCCTGCGTCATTCGACATAGGCTTCGTCACCTTTGTCGGCCACGTCTCAGTGGTCCTGCCTCTATCCGCTTCACTCATGCTCTGCGTACAGTGGTCACCTTTGACTAGCGAGATACCTTCCTTCTCTTACAAGCTTGATATAACCCGGATCCCACATAGTTGATCCGGCCACACCTGCTCCTGCATACAAGTTAGATACATCTTACCGACATATGGCTTAAGTCGGTTGAGACCAAGTTAGGTGGACGTCCCCTGGTCCGGGTTACTCCGTGATCCGGCCTGCCTTGAGGTGACTCGGCCATCACTTGCTTTGACCTTGCCGTACCTCGGCTAACTAGGCCTTTATACCCCGACGTGACCCTACCCGGGGGTATCCCCCAACACTGCTGATCTACTTAGCTTAATTTAGGTGATTAGTCCCTCCAGAAAGCATGCACTTATATGCACAAAGTATCTTGCTATAGTTTTTTTCAATCTTATTTTTTACAATGTGCAGAAGCGTTGCACAAATCTCAAAGTTGTATTGGATGCCCCGAGATATATAAGACCGAGGCACCAACATAGTTGTGGAGTTTGTTTTTGATGTACTCTGAAGCCTCCAAGAACATGCTGAGCTGATAACTTCTATCATATCATTAATTTTATGTGAATTTAGATCAGAAATTTGCTTCAATTAGTGAAATTCTTTAGGGCCTAGAAATAATTCAATAAAAATACTTTTCGGACGTAGCTTTTTTTGTGCCAGTGCAACGCACGAGTATTTTCCTAGTATTCATAAAGTAAAGTTGTCCTTGTATGAACATCAGAAATGTATCACTAAATATGTGATTCAGTTGTGGAACTATATTTTCATGATTGTTGGTACTAGATTATCCTTGGTCATTGAGGTTGTGCTGGACACACAACTTAGACCAATGTGCAAGTCGGCTGATGACACGGTTCCACTTGTCATGGGCATGGTGATGCTATTTCGACTTACACTGATTCGGCTAAAGAGTTTAGCGAGTCGGACTGACCCACAGTTGAGATGCAACGAGCATGTTTTCATTTGTAGTCTCAAGCAATGGAATACTTTGACCTAAGGTGATTGCTTGATCCGAGTTGTGGATCGCCAACTTAGGTTCTATCAAACGTTGTTCCGTAAATAGGCAGTTATAAAGGTAGAGTTCGGGTTGGTTGTGAATTCACATTGAAGGTTTGTCTTCTGACTTTTTGGCACTTGGGAGTTGGCACGTCTTGCTAGAGGCTGCTACCATCTATCGACTTGGGACCGAGTGTTCATGGGAGTGAGTTGGACTCAAAGCCATGACGGGATACTTGGAGGAGTAGCTCATGTCGTGTCCAAGTGTACGTGAACCTGCAGGGTCACACACTTAAAGGTAAGGAGCCCATGTGGATTAGATCCATGTGGAGATTGGGGTACGGCCTAGATGGGCCTCAAGCATTGAGGCTAGCTAGGAGTATATATAAGTGGAGTGACAAGGGATAGTCCCTGACCATCACTCTCTCCACTTCCATTTCGGGCTAGACGGGATCTAGCAATCCATTGTCCAAAGCTCCTTCTTGAATGTGTGGATACCGGTAGAGGCGTTGCACGTGCGGTGCTAGAGACAGGGAAGTTCGTGGGGATCTAGCGAAGGAGTTCGTGGGATCCGCAGGAGCTATCCGTGGGATCCAGAGGAGCCGTCTATGGGATCGTTCAACACTGCTTCAACACGCTACATCAACTTTCTTATCTGCGCGTCTAGTGGTAATCTCGTGGCCTATTACCTGAGCTGGATCTTGGGTGCACCGCGTAGGGAAAAGTTTTGTTTATCTCTGTGTGGCCCAATAGTGGTATCGGAGCGAAAGCTACTAGTTTTAGGCTCTATATCTTTGCGCGTGTGATATGCACGAGGTGGTGGATTGGATCCACTTAGAGTTTCGGTGGTTGATTTATGAGATAGATCGGTTGTGTGCAAGATTGATTGGATCAACCACACTCGGGTGGGTGCATGCAAGATCAGGTGCGGATGATCAATGAGATTGCTCAGATCTGCATATGGATCAGATTTGGGTAAAAGTGTTTTATCCAATGAAGGAATCCATGGTTCGTAATGCGGATTAGATTTGTGATTTCGAAAAAATTGTCGGGCGATGCCATCATCCGCGAGGGGTGCTTCCCCTTCAATCCCCGCCCGCTATCTGGCTAGCGGGACTGCTAGCTTCGCCCTGTCGTAGCACATTAGATGTTGTTGCGAGGTTCACAACTGCGGTAGATATCGTATCTATACATAATTTTCTTGCAGGAAGTTGTGAATGGTATGGCTTATGTGCATGTGATGTGTGTGTAATCCATATGTGATATGCGTATCACAGGTTTTGTCAGCTGGCTGGAGCCAAAGTGTTGTCACGGTTATCATATAATGACCTACATGTCGGCATGTCATGCCATCTTCTTGTATGTTCCTTAGTGCTAGTGTAGCATGTTTGGAGGACTTCAAGGACACGCCAGCCAAAGGCATGACGAATAGGTTCATGGAGATGGAGATCACCATGAAGAGAGCCATACCATTTCACATTATAATTGGATTATTTTTTGTTATTGTTATGTCCCTAGTTTTACCTCTATGAGATAGTCAGCTCAAAGAAGGTCTAGTCGGTCTCCCCGCCGGTGCGGCACCATCATAAGTCGGACATTCTTGGTAGTGGGCTCATAAAATTGAGGTGCTCCCAATTCTTTTCGACTAGGTGGGTTCGAGTCAGACTCTTACAGCGGAAGCACTTGCTAAGATAGATGGGTCTATCACAACGGTTGTGGGGCTCGGGGAGAGGTTGGTCGAGAGCCGAGATGCCACCCGACCAACAGGAGTTGCATGACATGCGATTGGCAAGGAGTTGCCTACCTAGATCACTTGATGGCTAGCGGTGATGCTAAAGCTCAATAGTCGGCTTGCTTATTTAGGATCCTACATCACTAAGCAACCATTGGAGGGGTGTTGGTTCTAGTGGAAGCATAAGTATTAAAATGTTTAATACCCTTTCTCTTTTATGAATACTCGTCTTAAGTGTTTTGCATACTTCTGTTGTAGATAATGGCACCTAGTAACAGTCTCCCTCAGTTATCCAGTTTTGCTTTGAGGACCATCCTAGAGAAATATAAACTTAATGGAACAAATTTCACAAAGTGGTATCGTAATCTGAGAATTATTCTCCAACAAGAAAAGAGGGACCATGTTCTAGACAACCCGCTTCCATATGTGCTGGATGAGAATGCGAGTGTCGCAACAACCAATGCCTATCGTAGAACATGTGATGAGTCTACAGAAATTAGTTATCTTATTCTTGCTCACATGGAATCGGACTTGCAGCAATAGTTCGAGAATGTTGAGGCGTACGATATGATCAAAAGACTCAAAAGTATGTTCCAGGCTCAGGCAAATACCGAGAGGTATCAAGTCTCTCAAGCTTTGATGAGTTGTAAGATTAAGGATGGTGATCCACTAAGTCCGCATGTGATCAGGATGGTTGGTTACGTGTAGTCTCTGGAAAGGCTTGGCTACCCCATTGGCGAAGAGTTCGCTACGGATATAATTATGAACTCTCTTCCTAGTGTGTATGGTCAGTTCATATCGAACTACCACATGCATGTTATAGATAATAAGCTCACTGAATTGCATGGGATGCTTAAGCATGTAGAGGTTGAACTCAATAAAGGTACTAGCCAAGTGTTGGTGGTACATAATAAGGCTAAGTTTAAGAAGAGTTCTTGGGCTAAAAGAAGAAGGCTAAGTCAGGAGGTAATGCTCAGGATGAGATCCCAAGTGTTTTCTCAGGGACTAAGTCATCTCCTTCAGTCGAATCCGCTTGCTTCTATTGCAACGCGGATGGCCACTGGAAGAGGAATTGCAGCAAGTTTTTGGCGGATAAATCCAAGAGTTGAGGTGTGACTTCCAACTCAGGTACACTTGTTTGAAATGTTATAGACCTTTATCTTGCTAATGCACCTTGTAGTTCTTGTGTATATGATAACAGATCAGTCATTCATATATGCAACTCGTTGTAAGGACTGGTAAGAACTAGGAGCATAGAAAGAGGACTGGTAAGAACTAGGACGACCTGCCCACATCGACCGCGTGGCCGCATCGTCGCAGCTGCACCCATCCTCCCTCACGGAACCCAACCGAGTCAACGTGCTTCGATTCACCTCTTGCTAACCTAGATCGACAGTGGTGCCCCTCCACCAAACCAGACGGTTCGACGGCCGCCACCTCCAAGGATCCACGACAGCAATAATGCATGCTAGCCGAGGTGGCCTCTACATCACGGGCTAGCGGGGGAGACGAGCCCAGGCGGCGGGGGCAGGGAGTCCTCCGTGTCACCGGCCGGCGGCGCTAGGAGGAACCTGCACACACAGACGACGGGGAACATCGGCGAGTCCTCCATCTTCGATAGCAAGGTTTTCACCTCCTCTATTACTCGCGCATCACCAACAAGATAGAGGCCAGCAACCTGCGCGTCACCGAGATCGAGGCCATCAACTTTTGTAAAGGCAAGTACCTACCACACATATATGATCATGCGACTTCTATAACTTGTGTTTTTGCATCTCCCTCTAGCCTACAAACCTTGTGGCACTAGATGCAATTCTAGGTGCATCTCCGTGTGGCCTGCAAACCATATTGAGCTAGTTCATGTCATGTGTTCTTGTTAGTTAGTTCATGCCTACAAATCTAGGTTGTTGTATTACCAATATGTAATTAGGACCTGATAGTGGAATAGGTTGTTGTATTATCCAATTATGTCTTGGTACTAGTGGTTTCTTTATAAACAATTTAGTTGAAACTGAACTATGTATTTTCACTTGATAGTGGTTCTAATTCAGTACTGACCATGCTTCTCATGTTCTGTCTTTTGACAACACATACTTACATTAGTTTGGACTGTTACACCTTAATGCTAGCAGCACATTTGATATTCTTGGAAGAATGATACATTGTTTTATTTGAAGCATTTATTTTCTTCTTTTTTACAATGTATCAAGGCTTACATGTTCAAACTATTGAAATCCTTTTGTCGTTAGTTGAGTATCTAAATGCCTTGCGCATGTCAAACATTTGACATTCTTGTCTTTGATGTGGTGATGCAGGTACACGATGTACTACAAGGAGTAGGAGAAGCTGTCCCACATATACTAAAATTTGAAGAGCTTTCCATGTTCTATAATCCACCAGGAACTATTTAACATTGTTGGATCACTTCTTTCCATGCATCCTTGCAGTGTGATTTGCAAACTTATTTTGAGGCCTAAAACGCTGGTGTTATCTATCACTTTGAGTGATTTTCAAATAAAATTAATTAACTGATCACATTGTGTTTATTCAATCTCATGAAGGATTGATGCTGCTTTGTGATATGATTTTTAGATGTATAATCTGTTCTCTGAATTAACCAGGTTGTTATACTTGTTGCATTTTCACTTAACTTGCATATTCTTGTTGTAACTTTGCCAATATTTTCTACAACTTGGTCTGACAAAGCTCAAAACTAAGGTCAACTCAATAGATAGGATCTTCCTTGTTGAACACTCAATTTTTTGTGAAACCTGGTCTAGATTTGCCACCAATGAATCTGAAAACTATACCCATGAAATAGTGGTGCTGAAATAGTATGGATCAACATCCAGGAAACAACAGTGTTCAGTGTGTTTCTAAGAGCACTAACTTGTAGCCAGTATGACACTATGTGTGTAATGTACTGTATGGCATTGAATTATGCTTGGAAGCTTTTAAGGTTTGGCTAATGTGCAATGTAGGAGAGTTGTATGGCCCTAGCACTGAACATCAAGGCACATAGGCTCTAGGACTACAATTGGATGGGATACATGTGACTCTTCCCATCTCAAGCTTAATATCTAGGTCACACCACTGTTTGTTTCTACATCCAACTACAGTCTTGATGCTGCATGATATTGTTTTTCATATTTACTTGGTTTTGCTGGATTCCATTTATAGGGTAGTTATCATTTGTGTGTGGATTCCACTAACAAATTAGAAGTTTCTATGAATATGTAGATGCATAACCTAGCCTGTGTGTGGGTTCCTGGGAGGTTTTCTGTCAACTAGATGCTGTGAGATATTTTGGTTCTGGTTATGTAATCATTGAAGACCGAGATAACTTGGTCGGTTAGTGCCTTTGTTAAATTAGGAGGTTGTTAGTTTGTCTTTTCCTTGCAGAAGGTTGTTTTACCTTCTAGGTCATGTTCTATTGTATCAAACTACTATTCTGCTATGTATCTTCTTATATGGATCCATAAGATAGACTGCTAGGAGCAATTGAAAAAGCTTTATAGCAAAATCCTTAACTCTACCGTGTTTATGCATGAACAACTGTTGCCCTCTTTTCTTATAGCAAAAAAATGACACGTATCCTCTGTACTGACATCATAAAGACCAGATGCACTATGTGTAAAGTGTGATCTGTTAATAAGAAGAGGCTCTAATAATGTTGTTTTGATTTTGTTTATAAGATGTTGTTCCCTGTATGCGAATTCTTACCCTATATAAATTAAATAATACCGATTCTCTTGTCTAACTTCTTGTACTTGTGTTTATCAGTGATGCATAAAATGGCAAGTCAAGCTTAAGATGGTTCTTAGTTTTCTTTGCTTGTTCCTTGCTGTTGTAAATAATATAGTAGATTGTGTGTCGAGTTGTAGTTTCATGTGCCATTGAAGATGAATATTATTTTTATCTATTCTCTTGTAGGTGACGAATGATCCGGGGTATTCTCAATCAGGGGCAGTCGGTGGAGTAGATTCCTTTGGCCGTCGCGAAGGGGATAAGTGCAGTTGGTATCGGACCGAATGGACATGATTTTGTTTCTTTCTGTTTCTTGCAGTTGTATGGCCTGGAAGATCTATGTAGAGTATGCAATGCTTAATCTGGGCATGTGCCATTGATATGCTAGTCCTGGTTATCTACCTTCTATGTCATTGATTGTTGTGGTTTATAGCTGCAATATGTCTCTATCTTAACCTGGGAATCTACATTATGTAAATAAGCATGGCATGTACTTTTAGGGATTTTATTTATGAAATAAAATGTGTTCTCTATTTTCTGAATGAAGTATCGGCTATTTATTGTGAAGATATAGAGAATTGAAATCTGACTTGTGGGCTTAGAAAAAGACTAACTAGCGGGGCCATATACTTTTTGGGATCTAAAAAGTCCATGAACCAAATAATATTGACTGAAACATTATAGAAAATTGGAAGAAATAAGCTGAAATGGGTGCTACGACCCAAACAAGAAATCAACCATAAAAGGCAAAGGCCAAAATAAAAAAGGACTAGAAATAGCCAAGCTGAAGGAGTTATGCCCTAGAGGCAAATAATAAAGTGTATTGTTTGATATATCTCCTATATGTTCATAATACATTTCATACTCTGCTATAACTGTATTAATACGAAATGTTAATACATGTGTGGTATGTAAATAAACCATGTCTCTAGTTACCTCTAGCGAACTAGTTCATTGGTCATGAGGATGATCTGGGTTTCAAGATCATGGGCATTTTTATGCCAATTGACAATGAGGTCATGTCATTGGTTGAATGACATGATAGACAAACATCTGATAGTTGTATCTCAATGAGATCTAGGTACAAAGTTCACCATTGATGATAAAACGCATGAAACCTCACAATTTGATCCTTAGATTGTGAGATAATGCAAATCACTGTTCTGGAGGGAGCTTAGATGGTTATCAAGTATCATACCATGACCGGGTGATCGAAAAGGTGCCACTCAGGTTTCCCAAAGGAGCGCGTAGAGGAGTGCATATCAAGACCAGGATTTGCTAGTCCATGTAACGGATAGATACATATGTGGCCATCTCGGTGACGTTGCATTAAGGAAGCGTGCAAGCATGTGACTGGGTCACGGAATGCAACGACATGGGAATGAGTAAACAAGTTCATCGGTAATGAGATCGAACTAAGGTATGGAGATACCAAAGATCAAGTCTTGGATGAACTAGGTATCAAGTGGCAAAGGGAACGGAAAATGACTATTCACGGTTCGAGCGATAAGATTCATGGAATGCACGGGGGTCATCATGGGCATCCAGGTCCCGCTGATGATCATCGATATGAGAGGATTCTCAATCATGTCTGGAGTGTTCCCGAACTGAAGGATATCACGCTTAAGGGTGGGGGCGCTTAGGGATAGATGAGGTACCGTAGGAGAAATAGTGAGAGAGAGACCGAAATAGTTCCGGGTAACATCCGATGGTGATCGGAAGGGGTCCAGAAGGAGTTCCGGAGTAAAGGATGATAATATATGTATTTGAATGTTAATTGGAGAATTAATATTAAATATTTTTTTATTTTATTATTAAAGGCTTCCTAATGCTAATGGGCCTCACCCGAAGGGAGGCCCACTAGGGTAAGGCGCCTAAGGAGAAGGGGTCGGCTAGCCTTGGCTTGGTGGGCTGCCCAAGTGGGGCCCACCTAGGGCCGGCGGCAGCCCCTAGGTGGCCGGTGGGTGTGGGTGATGTCTCGTGGTTGATGTAGAGCTCGTTGGGAACCCCAAGAGGAAGGTATGATGAGCACAGCAGCAAGTTTCCCTCAGTGACGAAACCAAGGCTTAATCGAACCAGTAGGAGCAAGGAAACACCCCAAAGGTGTTGCTAGCTGAGCTTTAGCAGGGCACACTACCGGTGCTAGTAGCAACATGGAGACCTACACAACACAACCATAGAACTTTGTCCCCAACTTGCGATGAGGTTGTCAATCTCACCGTGTTTTGCGGAAAACAAAGGATTAAACGTATCGAATGGAAAGAAGTAATAGTTTGCAGAAAGTAAACACAAAGCAGTAAAAGATTGTAGATTGTATGTAAAGAAAAAGGACCGGGATCCATAGTTCACTAGAGGTGGCTCTCCTTAAGATCGATAACATGTTGGGTGAACAAATTACAGCGGGGCAATTGACAAACACCGAGAAAGCAATACATGCATATACTAATCATCTTGACTCCTTTGAGACTTGATTGGTCATACATAATACATAGACCGCCATCCAACTGCATCTATGACTAATAATCCACCTTCAGGTTATCATCCGAACCCCCTCCAGTATTAAGTTGCAAGCAACAGATTATTGCTTTACGAACTGCGTGTAAAGTAAACAATACGATTGTTCTATGAACAAAGGATTGTTGTTTTCTCCCTAGTAACAACAACACATCTAGTACCTTAGAGATTTCCGTCACTTCCCCAGATTACCAAGGCATGAACCCACTATCGAGCATAAATACTAACTCTTGGAGTTCCTAGCATCTACTTGGCCAAGATAGCTACTAACAACAGAAAGCATGCAAGATCACAAATAACAAAGACATGATAGAATCAATAATCAATCTGAAATAGCATCTCAATATCCATCGGATCCCCGCAAACACAACATACAGAATTACAAATAGATGATATTGATCATGAACGGAGCTCACAAGATCTAGACATGAAAGCACAAAGGAGGAGAACCAGCCATCTAGCTACTACATGGATCCGTAGTCCAATGATGAACTACTCACACATCACACCGGAGGCTTGCATGGTGATGAAGAAGGCCTCCATGGTGAATTCCCCTCTCTGGCAGGATTCCGGGAAGAGCTTCAGATCCCTCCCGATCTAGGGATGGAGATGACGGCGGCTACAGACTCTTTCGTGGATTTTTGATCGGGTACTTAGGGTTTTCCTCCCGAGGGCAATATATAGGCGGAAGGAGAGGCCGAGGGGGTGCCGGGAGCGGCCACACCACCCCCTGGCACGGGCCAGGCCTGGCCGCGCGGCCAGGTGGTGTGGTGGCTCCCTGGCCCTTCTCCGTCTCGTATTCTGGCACTTGATCACTTCCGAAAAATAGGCACTTTGGCTTTTGTCCCGTCCAATTCCGAGAATATTCATTTTCTGACTTTCCTAGAACCAAAAACAGCAGAAAACAGGCAGCTGGCACTATGGCTCTTGTTTATAGGTTAGTGCAAGAAATCATATGAAAAGTACTCCAAAGTTGGAACAAACACAAGAAAGTGGATACAACCAAGCATGGAACATCAAAAATTATAGATACATTTGCAATGTATCAGTGGGGTTTAGTCCCACACCGCCTGACCCGTGAGTGGTGCAACCCCCTCCTACTATATAGGGGCCTCCCCCCACCCCTTTAGAGGCATCAAATTCTCGCATCCTCTCTCTCATTTTCCTTTGAGGACTTCTCCGTTATATTGGGGAGGACCTCGAGGGATTTGAGTTGTCCACCTTCACACTGCCGTCGTGTGATCTTCGGTCCAGCATCTTCTTCTTCTGCTGCTCAGCTGCATCGGAGCCCGGGAGACGCCGCCTACACTGGACGTGTGTAGTACTTCAGAGGCACCACATTTGGGGTGCTTGGAGCTGCTCGGCTTCATCAATATACGCCTTCCTGCGTAAGGCGTGCCTCGGTCTTCAAAGGTATGAATAATGTATTCCTCTTCCGTTACTTATGTCTACATAGTATAGATCCTGGTATTAGTGCTCGTGTAGATAGAATTATTTTGTTTTCTGTCGAAATGTCAAGCATGAATCACATAGTTGATGTGATCGACATTGGGGAATGTCCACCTTTGAAACTACACTGATGGCCGTGATGATCGGGGGAGGTGCAGCGGATTGGGATCATGTGATCACTGAAATGAATAGAGGGGTGTTCATTTGAGTGGGAGTTCTTTTCTTTTAGTTTCGGAACATGAATTAAAACTTGAACTCATTATTATGAACATGGTCTAAACACTTTGCAAATCCATTGTAGATGTCTCGCCCACCCACCTTCAACCTTAGCACTTTCCTCGAGAAGGAAAAGCTAAAAACTGATGGAACCAACTTCACCGCATGGTTCCGCAATCTTAGGATCCTCCTAGTCCCCTACAAGTTGACTTATGTCATTAAAGCTGAGCTTCCAGCTAAGCCTGCAGATTCCGCCTCCCAGGATGAAAAGAATGTCTGGCAGTCCAAGGCGGATGATTTCTCCCTCATACAAAGTGGAATGCTCTATGCCATGCAGCCGGAGCTTCAAAAGCGTTTTGAGAAGATGAATGTTTTTGAGATCATTGAAGATCTCAAGGCTGTCTTTGCTCCACAGGCTCGTGTAGAGAGGTATGATGCTTCCGAGCTCTTATTCTCTACCAAGATGGAAGAGCACAACAATATTAGTGAGCCTGTAGTCAAAATCTCTGGCTACGTTAAGCACTTGAATGCTCTGGATTGCAAAATCCCGGAAGAGCTTGCAATTGATAGGGTGTTGCACTCGCTGCCCCCTAGCTACAAGAGCTTTGTGATGAACTACAACATGCAAGGGATGACTAAGACCCTTGCTGAAGTGTTCTCCATGCTCAAAACTACTGAGGTCGAAATCAAGAAAGAGTACACGGTGTTAATGGTCAATAAAACCACTAACTTTAAAAGGTCAGGGCAAAAGGGCAAGGGCAACAAGCCAAAGAAGGATGGTAAACCAATTGCCAACACCTCTAAGGCTACTAGGCCCGGCCCTAGGTCCAGAACCACGTGATATTACTGCAAAGGGGACGGGCACTGGAAACGCAATTGCCCCAAGCGGTACATTAAGGACAGGAAAGCCGGCAAGATAGCGCAAAAGACAAAGGTATATGTGATATACATGTTATAGATGTGTTCCTTACCAACGCCAGGAGCAACACCTGGTTATTTGATACCGGTTCTGTTGCTCACATATTTAACTCTCGGCAGGAGCTGCGGAGTAAGAGGCGGCTGAGGAAGGACGAGGTGACGATGCGCGTCGGCAATGGCACGAAAGTCGATGTAGTGGCCGTCGACACGTTATATCTACACCCATCGTTAGGACTAATTCTAGTTTTGAATAAATGCTACTATGAATATAGTAAGTGGATCTTTCTTATTGCAAGATCGTTATCTGTTTACATCTGGAACAAATGGTTGTTTTATTTATATGGATGACGTTTTCTATGTTCATGCGCCTGTGAGTAATGGTTTATTCTTACTAGATCTTGATTGCAATACTCACATCCATAATATTGATGCAAAACTTTGTAGGCATAATGATGATAATTCCATGTTTATGTGGCATTGCCATCTTGGTCACATTGGCGTAAACGCATGAAGAAGCTTTATTCAGAAGGACTTCTTGGATCATTAGAATTTGAATCTCTTGATACATGGGAGCCATGCCTTATGGCCAAGATGACTAGGACACCCTTCTCCGGCACGATGGAGAGAGCTGCAGACCTACTAGGAATCAGACATATGGAAGTATGTGGACCAATGAGTGTCTCAACACGCAATGGTCATCGTTATTTTGTTACCTATATTGACGATCTAAGCAGATATGGATATATCTACTTAATGAAACACAAGTCTGAAACCTTTGAAAAGTTCAAGGAATTTCAGAAGGAAGTAGAGAATCAACTTAACAAGAGAATCAAGTATCTTCGATCGGATCAGGGAGGCGAGTGATGGCTCAAGATATCTCGAGCTTGTTGGGAACCCCAAGAGGAAGGTATGATGAGCACATCAGCAAGTTTCCCTCAGTTATGAAACCAAGGTTATCGAACCAGTAGGATCAAGGAAACAACTCCAAGGTGTTGCTACCAACTTGGAATCCTGCACAACACAACCACAGAACTTTGCCCCAACTTACAGTGAGGTTGTCAATCTCACCGGTTTTGCTGAAAAACAAAGGATTAAACGTATTGTGTGGAAGATAGTAATTGCTTGTAGAAAGTAATGATTAAACGGTAAATAGTAGATGGTATATCAATGGTAAAAGAATCGACTAGGGTCCATAGTTCACTAGAGGCGATTCTCCTTAAGATAAATAGCATGTTGGGTGAACAAATTACAGCGGGGTAATTGACAGATTCAAGAAAGCATAACAATGCATATACTAGACATCTTGACTCCAATGAGATTTGATTGGGCATTACAACATAATACATAGGCCGTAATCCAACTGCATCTATGACTAATAATCCACCTTCAGGTTATCATCCGAACCCCTTCCAGTATTAAGTTGCAAGCAACAGATAATTGCATTAAGCAAAGTGTGTAAAGTAAACAATACAATTGCCCCATGGACAAATGATTGTTGTTTTCTCCCTAGTAGCAACAGCACATCTACAACCTTAGAAATTCCTATCACTTCCCCAGATTACTAGAGGCATGAACCCACTATCGAGCATAAATACTCCCTCTTGGAGTTGCAAGCATCTACTTGGCCAAGATAGTTACTAACAACGGAGAGCATGCAAGATCACAAATAACATAGACATGATAGAATCAATAATCAATCTGAAATATCATCTCAATATCCATCGGATCCCCGTAAACACAACATGTAAGATTACAAATACATTATCTTGATCATGAACAGAGCTCAGAAGATCTAAAGACGATAGCACAAAGGAGGAGAACCAACCATCTAGCTACTACATGGACATATAGTCCAAGGATGAACTACTCACGCATCACTCTAAAGGCGGGCATGGTGATGAAGAAGGCCTCTAGGGTGATCTCTCCCCTCCGGCAGGGTGTCGGGAAGAGCTTCAAATACCCGCGATCTAGGGATGGAGATGACGGAGGCTACAAACTTTTTCGTGGATTTCTGATTGGGTCTTTGATCGGGTACTTAGGGATTTTCGCCCCGGGAGGCTTTTATAGGCGAAGGGGCAAGGTCGGCGGAGCACCAGGGGCCCACACCCCTGGTGGCGCGCCCCCAGGCCGCGCCGCCACCAGGTGTGGCCACCCTGGTATGCCACTTCGTCTCCCCTCTGGATTTCGTGTTGCTTCGGGTAACATATTGACTTTGGATTTTGTCCCGTCCAATTCCGAGAATATTTTCTTACTAGCTTTTCTGAAACCAAAAATAGCAGAAAACATGAAACTAGCACTGTGGCATCTTGTTAATAGGTTAGTTCCAGAAAATGTATAAAAATAACCCAAAGTGTGAAAAAAACATAAGAAAGTAGATATCAAACAAGCATGGAACATCAAAAGTTATAGATACGTTTACGACGTATAAAGCATCCCCAAGCTTAACTCCTGCTCGTCCTCGAGTAGGTAAGTGATAAAAATAATAATTTTTGAGGTGACATGCACCATCACAATCTTTATCAAGGTATTTGTAAAACATTGATAGCTGGGATCATAGTACTCTAACATAGACATGAAAGATGTAGTTCTAACAATAATACATAGCAACTATGTTGTAACATGAAAAGGTACAAACAAAATATTCATGAATAACAATGCTTTGAAAGACGTTTGTTTGTTCCACATATAGAAAACATGATAAGAATGGTATTCAGCTTGTCCCTCATGGTATAGCAAAACACAAATGCATAGGACACCTTCAAAGTTCATAAGGGTGACTAGATACAAAAAAATTAAGAACAAGCAATATGAAAGTTATGAATCAATCAACAAGTTTTGGGACAATGCACATTAACTAAGAATGACCACTATGCTCTCTTAGTTGGTGCATAAAGATAGAAGATAGAGACTCAACATAAAAGTAAAAAATAAAGGCCCTTCATAGAAGGGAAGCAGGGATTTCAAGTTTCATAAAGAGCTTCCAAAAATTATGGTACTTATTAGCTTTCAGCTCTCATTTCCCATATCATAAGCATCTTTAGGTGATTAAGGTTAAAGTGACACAAATATGAGGATATGCTTGACAAGTTATAAGTTGAAAATCTCATGCCCCTTGCTTACGAGTATCGAACCTCATGCTACACAACTTTAGTCACGAGTAAGTTCTTGTCATTATAAGTACATGTGTATCATAGAGAACCTCCAACGGGGTACCCCTTGCCCCATGATACAGGAGCTATCCCATATCAAAATGACAAGGCAACATACAATGAGCATCTTAGCGATCTTTTTATTTGCTATTTGCATAGGTTTTTATTGAGAATGCTTCACATATTGCTCATTATGGTTATGCTGCAAGTTTCCACCATGATTAGGCATGGCTTAGGCTAGCTGCCCAAGCGTTTCTCTAACACACATACAAACTCCATTAGCTTACAAGCTCCCCTTTTATTTCACACCATCGGGATCCATAAACAAAAGAACATGATATCAACTGAATAATAAGTGCAATGTTGAAAGCGTTCCCCATGGTAACATGGTTCTACTAATTCACTACTTATAAAGTGTAAGCATATACGATACATAGATGGACACAATGGTTCAAGTTTATTAAGTGCAAGAAAGTAAAGTGTGCCATCAAGTTTTTGAGAGCTTTAATCACTAATTTTCACATAACAAGTTTAATTTGGAAGGTAGATAAAAACATGAATATACTTGGGATAGCAATAATGCTAATCGGTAGGTATGGTGGACTCTTTGGAATAACTTGGTTTCATTTGGAGTTGGATGCATGAGTGGAACTCATACTTGGTACATGTGGAGGCTAGCAAAAGACTGGGAGCAACCAACTAAGAGAGCAATAATGGCCATAATCATGTAAAGCAACAAAACATTATTAATTAAAGCATAAAGTGATATTACAAGTCAAAAACTAAATGATCATAGATGTAAGATAGGGGAAACCACACGTTAGGTGGCCTTGTATTGCTCATTATATAAGAGGATTACAAGGAGTCCCGGTTGCATACAACACGGACATATGTACAAGGAATACACACGCATACGTATCCTACATCTATACAAACACGTGTAGGATATGTATTCTAACACCCTCCCTCAGTCAAAACTGGGAAGCCGACGAATGTTGAGACTGTCCCGAAAGTCCAAGAAGAGAGGCGATGGTAATCCTTTGGTGAAGATGTCCGCGAACTATGATGAACTACGAATGTGTAGCACGTTAACCTCGCCAGTGGTCACGCGATCTCTAACGAAGTGTAGATCAATCTCCACATGCTTGGTACACTGGTGATGTACTGGATTCTGTGTCATGTAAACAAAGCTCACATTGTCGCATAATACCACTGAAGCATCATGCACCGGTCGATGAAGCTCCAAAAGTAGGTGTCGAAGCCAACAAAATTCAGCTACCACATTTGCTACCACTCGATACTCAGCCTCCGGACTCGATCGGGAAACAGTGTGATGCCGCTTAGCCAACCAAGACACCAAATTCGCGCCGAGGAACACACAATAGCCTGAAGTAGACCGTCGAGTGTCTGGACAACCTGCCAAGTCAGTGTCAGAGCAGGCCAACAATTTGTTCGATGTGCGTCGATACAAAGTGAGACCATAGTTGGTGGTGCCGCGGATGTAGCGTAGAACACGCTCCACAAGGAGCAAGTGATTAGCCTGTGGATCATGCAGATGAAGACATATCTACTATACTGCATAGGAGATATCTGGCCGAGTGAAAGTGAGGTATTGGAGACCTCCTGCAATACTGCGATATTCTATAGGATCAGCCACGGGATCAGTAGACTGAGATGCAAGCTTAGAAGCTGTATCAACTGGAGTGGAGATATATTTACATTGTAACATACCAGCTTTGTCAAGAAGATCCAATGCATACTTCTCCTGTGAGAGGAACAAACTGCCCTTAGTGCGTCTGACTGAGATGCCAAGAAAATAGTGAAGCTCACCCATATATGTCATGCTGAACTCTTTACGAAGAGAAGCAATTAAACTATGCAACAAAGTCAGAGAAGACGTTGTCAGGATAATGTCATCCACATAGAGAAGGAGATAGGCCATGTTAGTGCCATGCTGGTAGACAAACAGGGAGCTATCAGACTTGGAGCCAACAAAACCAACAGTAGCAATGAACGAAGCAAACCGCTGAAACCATGCTCGAGGCGCCTGCTTCAAACCATAGAGAGATTTGTTGACGCGACACACCTTGTCAGGAAATCTAGGAACAGTAAACCCGGAAGGCTGTCGAGTACACGGTCTCGATGAGTGTGCCATTGAGGAAGGCGTTCTTGACATCAAGCTAATGAATTAGCCAGTTACTAGAGAGCGCAAGTGATAACACCGTGCGTATGGTGGTTGGCTTCACCACAGGGATAAAAGTCTCATCAAAATCAATACCTTCCGCAGAGTAAAATCCCGGAGGACCCAACGAGCTTTGTATCGTTCCAACGAACCGTCAGACTTCATCTTGTGACAAAATATCCACTTGTCGGTGACAATGTTGGCACGGCGAGGAGGATCAACCAAGTCTCAAGTGTTGTTGGAGAGGAGCGCACTGTACTCTTCAACCATTGCAACATGCTAGTTGGGGTCTTTGAGAGCACCACGATAAGTCTTCGGTTTGGAGACAATCCTTCAATATGAAGATCAAAAATCGTCTTGGGCTGCACAATGTTGTGCTTGGCACGCGTGATCATATTGTGAGACGATGGTGGCGGTGGTGCTCGAGGATGACGAGCCCGAGGAGCATCCGTGGCGGGAGGCGGGGTAGAAGCCATGGATGGCGAGATCGTAGAAGGCTTCGGGGCACCATCATCCATAGACGTGGCAGGCGAGGGAGCGGACAAGGGCAATCCTGACGACGACAATCCGACCGAGGATGGGCCAGGCGAGGTGGCCCGAGGTGGCGTGCGCGGGGCGGGATATCCTGCCGCGGCAGGAGAAGTGCCCGCGGCATGCTGCCGGGCAGCCGCGACAGGCTGCCGAACACCCACGGCAGGCTGTCGAGTGGCCGCGGCAGAGCCCACGGTAGAAGTTCCCGTGGTTGGTGTGGTGAATGGCATCGGCAACATCGGCTGCTCAACCTGCAGAAATTCATAACTTTGCAAAGTAGGAGTAGAGGATGGTGGTGATGCGTTAGAGGCAAAGGGAGAGACAGACTCGTCAAACATAACATGGCGAGAGATGATGATCTTTTGGGTGGAACAATCAAGGCAGCGATAGACATGATGTTGAGATGGATACCCAAGGAACACACACGGCATGGAGTGAGGCGCAAGTTTATGTGGGGAACCGATGGTGGTGTTGGGGTAGCATAAGCATCCGAAGACCCTAAGACCGGAATATGCAGGTTCGACACCATGAATGGCTCGAAAAGGCATGCGATCTGCGATGGCCTTGGAAGGAAGCCGATTGTGCAACAACATGGCTGTATGGAGAGCCTCGGCCCAGAAGTGAGGTGGCATGCTAGCTTGAATTAGAAGGGTACGAGTGATGTCGTTAAGGGTGCGAATAATTCTCTTGGCTTTACCGTTTTGTTGTGAAGTATAGGGACATGAGAAGAGTGCTATCCCATGGCATTGGGCAAACGACTGTAGGGAGGAATTATCGAACTCACGACCATTGTCACACTGGATGGCTTTCAAGGGTGCATGAAACTGAGTTTGGTCTAAGGCGTGGAGGGACGACAAGTGTGATAAGGCTTCTGACTTGGCACGTAAAGGATAAATCCAAGTGTATTGAGTGAAATCATCGGCGCTGAGATCGGCTGCTGCAGCGGCGGTGGAAGCGGGAGGAGGCGCATGTCCGGTTAGGATTTTGCACTCTGATACCATTTAACATAGGGGAAACCGGACGTTAGGTGGCCTTGTATTGCTCATTATATAAGAGGATTACAAGGAGTCCCGGTTGCATACAACACGGCCATATATACAAGGAATACACACGCATACGTATCCTACATCTATAAAAACACGTGTAGGATATGTATTCTAACAATAGAGGCTATAGTGACTAGTTCATAGTCTTAATGTGGTGTAAGCATGTGACAAGTCAACCCTAATAAAGCATCAAAGGAGAATACCACAATATTATGCTTTTGTATGCTAAAACAACGGATGATTTATTCAAGGCACATTAAGCAATCTCAATTGTTTGGAACAAGTCATGCTACATCAATAATTACTAAGCATAAAGTCAAAGCAACACCAAACATGACATGATAAAGTCTAGACCACAGTCAAAACAAGCTCCTTTTGTACCACTTATAAGCATGAAAATTCCTACTCTTTTCCAACACAAATCAACTTATTTGAAACCACATATGAATGCGGGGGTCCAACCAATTTATTTAAGCAAACCAAACAAAAGAAAACTAAAAACAAAAATAAAGACGCTCCAAGAACAACACAATTGTGCATGAAACAATAAAAATGAAGTGTTTGGAAGAAACCTGAGATTTTTATTGATGAAGAAGGGGATGCCTTGGGCATCCCCAAGATTTGATGCTTGTGCTTCTTGAATATTTCTTGGGGTGACAAGGGTGGCATCCCCAAGCTTTAGCTTTCGTCCATACTTCATCTTATCACATTATTCTTCCCTACACTCTAAAATTTCCTTCATACAAAACTTCACACAATCTTCATTAGCAACATTAGTGTACTCAAGATAATAAGTCTTTTGGTTCAGTTTCAACACAAGTAAAACTTTCATTAAAACACAAGCTACTGTAACACTTCCTTTTAAAAGTTCAAGGAGAACTCAAGGAGAAAGAGATTAAGAGGCAAATGCAAATAATGGCAGAAATCTGTCAAAACAGACCAGCAGGTAAAAACCGATTTTTTCGAAGACCTTCTGTTACTCAAATCGAAGAGTGATAAACTAACGAAAGTTAGATAACAACCTAGGGCAGAATCACAAAAAATTACAGATCAATCCGACGTACAGAGATGTTTCACGGTTTTTTACAGTGAAGCACAAAAATCTGTTTTGGGACAGCAACTTTCCCAAGTCTTACTTCTCTCTCATTAGAGGTTATTCTTGGCACAAAAAAAACCACAAAAAAGGATAAGGAGAGGTTATTACTGAGGCAATAACTTCCAAGCCTCAACAAAAGAAAAACTTACTGAATAAAAATTTGGGTTATCTCCCAATAGTGCTTTTCTTTAACGCCTTTGAGCTAGGCATAGGAAGCAAAATTCAAGTATTTTTGAATGAAGAAGCATTAAGCGAAAACTTTGTTTTAATAGGAGAGGAAAAATGAATCTTCTCTCTCCTCTTAGGGAAATGTTCTATACCTTTCTTGAGTGGGAATTTATATTTAATGGTGCCTTCTTTCATATCAATAATGGCACCAACAGTTCTAACAAAAGGTCTTCCCAAAATAATAGGACAAGAAGCATTGCATTCAACATCCAAAACATAGAAATAAACAGGGACATAGGTATTGTTGACCATAATAATAACATCATTAATACTCCCCATGAGTTTCTTTTTAGCATTATTATCAAGTTGGACATCTAAATAACAATCTCCTAATGGTGGCAAATCAAGCATTTCATAAATCTTTCTAGGCATAATAGAGACACTAGCACCAAGATCACATAAAACTTTGAGATCAAAATCATTAACTTTCATATTAATGATGGATTCCCAACCATCTTCTAATTTCATGGGAATAGAAGCTTTATGTTTCAATTTTTCTTCTTCAATTTTTATGAGAGCATATGTAATGTGTTTTGTAAAGACCATATTCATAGCACGATTTTATGTTTTGTAAACACCATATGCTTAAGGACTTTTAGCAAGATTTTATAGGAACATAATTACTTTAGAGATATTGCAACCATCAAGATCAAAATCATAATTACCATCCAAGGTAGTAGAGCTATTGTTTCCCATATTTTGAAGAATTTCAGCATTTTTATTGGAAAAAGTTCCATTGGTTTTAGGCATTGTTACAAAAGGAATGGGGTATTCATGTGGTTTGCTAGCATCAACATTGGTGCTGGTAATAGTGCAAATGCTACTATTTCTAGCCATTTCTTGTCTTTCCCACTTAGCATGCAATTCAGCTAAGAGTCTGACATTTTCATCGATTCTAACTTGTATGACATTAGTAGAAGCAAAGGGGTTTTCCATAGTTTTAGGTTTAGCAGCCATTTTATTAATCAAAGAGGATTGTGCTTCAGAAAAAGATGATATTTTTTCAGCATTCGAAAGTTTTGCCTAAACAGTTTTATTAAAGGTAGTTTGTTTACTAATAAAATCCTTAAGCATGACTTCAAGTTCAGAGGGTGCACTTCTATTGTTGTTGTAGGAATTTCCATAAGCATTACAATTATTGGGAGGATATGGCCTATAATTATTATTACCAAAATTATTCATATAGGCATTGTTGCTAAAATTATTGTTTCTAATGAAGTTCACATCAACTTGCTCTTCTTGAGCAACCAAAGAGGCTAAGGGGATATGATTTAGATCAATATAAGCTTTTCCATTAACAAGCATAGACATAATAACACCAATTTTATCACTCAAGGAGGAGGTTTCTTCAATAGAATTTACCTTCTTACCTTGTGGAGCTCTCTCAGTGTGCCATTCAGAATAGTTAACCATCATATTATCAAGTAGCTTCATTGCAGCACCAAAAGTAATGGTCATAAAGGTACCTCCAACAGCAGAATCCAATAGATTTCTTGAAGAATAATTTAGTCATGCATAAAAAGTTTGGATAATCATCCAAGAAGTCAGTCCATGAGTGGGACAATTCTTTACTAAAGATTTCAATCTTTCCCAAGCTTGAGAAACATTTTCATTATCAAATTGTTTAAATTTCATTATTTCACTTCTCATAGATATAATCTTAGCAGGAGGATAGTATTTTCCAATGAAAGCATCTTTGCATTTAGTCCAAGAATCAATACTATTTCTAGTTAACGATAGCAACCATTCTTTAGCTTTTCTTCTCAAAGAGAAAGGAAACAATTTAAGCTTAATAATATCTCCATCTATATCCCTATGTTTTTGCATCTCACAAAGTTCAACAAAGTTATTAAGGTGAGTAGCAGCATCTTCAGTACCAACACTAGAGAATTGTTCTTTCATAACAAGATTGAGTAAAGCAATTTTAATTTCAAAGAAAGTAGTTTCAGGAATAGGTGGAGCAATAGGTGTGCACATGAAATCATTGTTGTTTGTGCTAGTGAAGTCACACAACTTAGTGTTTTCAGGTGTATTCATTTTTGTAAGATTAAAGCAAGCCAACAAAAATAGAAACTAAAATAGGAACTATTTTTTTGTGTTTTTGATAAAAAAAGAAACAAGCAAACAAAGCAAGAATAAACTAAGCAAAACAAAAAACAAAGTAAAGAGATTGGTTCTGAGGGACTCCCCTTGTGAAGCTGTCCTTAACTCCCTGGCAACAGCGCCAGAAAAAGGCTTGATGGCTCAAGATATCTCGAGCTCATTTGGAACCCCAAGAGGAAGGTATGATGAGCACAGCAGCAAGTTTCCCTCAGTTATGAAACCAAGGTTATCGAACCAGTAGGAGCAAGGAAATAACTCCAAGGTGTTGCTACCAACTTGGAATCCTGCACAACACAATCATAGAACTTTGCCCCAACTTATAGTGAGGTTGTCAATCTCACGGGTTTTGCTGAAAAACAAAGGATTAAACGTATTGTGTGGAAGATAGTAATTGCTTGCAGAAAGTAAATAGTAGACGATAAATAGTAGATGGTATATCAATGGTAAAAGTCTTGACTAGGGTCCATAGTTCACTAGAGGTTATTCTCCTTAAGATAAATAGCATGTTGGGTGAACAAATTACAGCGGGACAATTGATAGATTCGAGAAAGCATAACAATGCATATACTAGACATCTTGACTCCTATGAGATTTGATTGGGCATTACAACATAATACATAGACCGTAATCCAACTGCAGCTGTGACTAATAATCCACCTTCAGGTTATCATCCGAACCCCTTCCAGTATTAAGTTGCAAGCAACAGATAATTGCATTAAGCAAAGTGTGTAAAGTAAACAATATGATTGCCCCATGGATAAAGGATTGTTGTTTTCTCCCTAGTAGCAACAACACATCTACAACCTTAGAGATTCCTGTCACTTCCCTAGATTACTAGAGGCATGAACCCACTGTCGAGCATAAATACTCCCTCTTGGAGTTGCAAGCATCTACTTGGCCAAGATAGTTACTAACAACGGAGAGCATGCAAGATCACAAATGACATAGACATGATAGAATCAACAGTCAATCTAAAATAGCATCTCAATATCCATCGTATCCCCGGAAACACAACATGTAAGATTACAAATAGATGATCTTGATCATGAACGGAGCTCACGAGATCTAAACATGATAGCACAAAGGAGGAGAACCAACCATCTAGCTACTACATGGACCCATAGTCCAACGATGAACTACTCACGCATCACTCCGGAGGCAGGCATGGTGATGAAGAAGGCCTCTAGGGTGATCTCTCCCCTCCGGCAGGGTGCCGGGAAGAGCTTCGGATCCCCCGATCTAGGGATGGAGATGGCGGCGGCTACAGAATCTTTCTTGGATTTATGATTGGGTCTCTGATCGGGTACTTAGGGTTTTCGTCTCGGGAGGCTTTTATAGGTGAAGGGGCAAGGTCGGTGGAGCACCAGGGGGCCTACACCCCTTGGTGGCACCCCCCCGGGCCGCGCCGCCACCAGGTGTGGCCGCCCTGGTGTGCCACTTTATCTCCCCTCCAGACTCCGTGTTGCTTTGGGTAAAATATTGACTTTGGCTTTTGCCCCGTCCAATTCCGAGAATATTTCCTTACTAGCTTTTCTGAAACCAAAAACAGCAGAAAATAGGCAACTAGCACTGTGGCATCTTGTTAATAGATTAGTTCCAGAAAATGTATAAAAATATCCCAAAGTGTGAACAAAACATAAGAAAGTAGATATAAAACAAGCGTGGAACATCAAAAATTATAGATGCGTTTACGACGTATCAGCGAGTATTTGAGTTATGAGTTTAACATGCACTTAAAGGACTGTGGGATAATTCCACAGCTTACTCCATCCGGAACACCATAGCGTAATGGTGTGTCAGAACAACGTAACCGTACTCTATTGGATAGTGTGCGGTCCATGATGTCTTTGACTGATTTGTCCGTATAATTTTGGGGATATGCGTTAGAAATTTTTCCGCTGTTTTTTTAACCGAGCACCATCCAAATACGTGGAGACAACCCCATATGAGATATGGAATGGCAAGAAGCCAGTTTTGTCATTTCTGAAAGTTTGGGGATGTGAGGCTTATGTCAAGAAACTACAGCCTGACAAACTCGAGCCCAAATCGGAAAAATGTATCTTTGTGGGGTACCCAAGGAAACAGTTGGGTATACTTTCTACAACCAGGCCAAAGGCAAAACATTTGTCACGAAAGCCGACACTTTTCTTGAGAAAGATTTTTCTTGCTAAAGGAGTTAGTGGAAGGAAAATTGAGTTAGATGAAGTTGTTGACCCTTCTCTCCAAATTCCGAGTAGCACAACGAAAGCTGTTACGAAACCGCTCTCCTACATGGAGGAAGAATCCAATGATGATGATCAAAACAACAACATCGACACTCCCTAGGTTCGCGGGTCTACAAGAGTTCGTGCGACTCCTAATTGGTACAATAGCCTTGTGATGTCTGTCATCCTAGATGAATACAAAGAACCTGCAAACTACAAATAAGCAATGCATAGCGCTGACTCCAAGAAATGGCTAAAAGCCATGAAATCTGAAATAGGATCCATGTATGAGAACCTAGTTTGGACCTTGGTAGATCTTCCGAAAGGCCGCAAGGCCGTGGAAAATAAATGGATCATTAAGAAAAAGATAGATGCGCATGGTAATGTGACCATTCACAAAGCTCGACTTGTCGCAAAGGGGTTTCGACAATTTCAAGGAGTCGACTATGATGAGACTTACTCTCTCGTAGTGATGCTTAAGGCTGTCCCGATTTTACTAGCAATTGTTGCTCATTTTGACTATGAAATTTGGCAGGTGGATGTCAAGACCGCATTTATCAATGGTCACATTGATGAAGAGTTGTATATGATGCAATCGGAAGGTTTTGTTGATCCTAAGGATGCGGGAAAGGTGTGCAAGCTTCAGCGGTCCATTTATGGATTGAAGCAAGCATCTCGGAGCTGGAACCAATGTTTTGATCAAGTGATCAAGAATTTTGGATTTGTACAAAATCAACAAGAGTTCTGTGTTTACAAGAAAGCGAGTGGGAGCTTAGTTGTATTCCTAGTAGTATATGTGGATGACATATTGCTCATGGGAAACGACGTGGATCTTATGAGAAGCGTGAAAGCATATTTGAGTAGTCAATTTTCCATGAAGGACTTAGGTGAAGCTACATACATATTAGGCATCAAAATCTATAGAGATAGATCAAGACGCTTGATTGCATTAAGTCAAAGTACTTACCTTGAAGAAGATTTTGAAGAGGCTCAAAATGGAGGATGCCAAAAGAGGTTTGGCACCTATAACAAAAGGTAGCATGCTGAGTTTATCTCAATGTCCGGTAATGGATGCTGATAGAGAAAGGATGTCTTACATCCCCTATGCCTCAGCCATAGGATCTATCATGTATGCAATGCTAAGTACTGATACGTCGTAAACGTATATAATTTTTTTTGATGTTCCATGCTTGTTTTATATCTACTTTCTTATATTTTGTCCACACTTTGGAGTATTTTTACACAATTTCTGGAACTAAACTATTAGCAAGATGCCACAGTGCCAGTTGCCTGTTTTCTGTTGTTTTTGGTTTCAGAAAAGCTAGTAAGGAAATATTCTCGGAATTTGACCGGACAAAAGCCAAAGTCAATATTTTACCTGAAGTAACACGGAGTACGGAGGGCAGTTGAGGGGGGGGGCACGAGGCAGCCACACCCTAGGGTGGCGCGGCCAGCCCTAGGCATGCCGCCACCTAGTGTGGGCCCCTCGATCCTCCACCGATCTTGCCCTTCCACCTATAAAAGCCTCCCGGGACGAAAACCCTAAGTACCTGATCAAAATTCCACGAAAGACTCTGTAGCCACCGTCATCTCCATCCCTAGGTCGGGAGGGATCTGAAGCTCTTCCCAGCACCCTGTCGGAGGGGAGAGATCACCCTAGAGGCCTTCTTCATCACCATGCCTGCCTCCGGTGTGATGCGTGAGCAGTTCATCTCTGGACTACGGGTCCATGTAGTAGCTAGATGGTTGGTTCTCCTCCTTTGTGCTATCATGTTTAGATCTTGTGAGCTCCATTCATGATCAAGATCATCTATTTGTAATCTTACATGTTGTGTGCGGGGATCCGATGAATATTGAGATGCTATTTCAGATTGATTATTGATTCTATCATGTCTATGTTATTTGCGATATTGCATGCTTTCCGTTGTTAGTAGATATCTCTCGAAATAGGCTTTCACCCCGCTTTATAAATAAAGCAACCACACCGATACAAGATACGATACAAGAGAACAAGCAACCAAGAATGCGGGGCAGCAGCTAAAACACTCCCAAAAAGAAAATAAATGAAAGAAACGGTGATTCGACAAGACTTGGGGGACCCGCCACCGCTGTGCCCTCCGGAAGTGTCCCACCGCGCTTCTAGCATACCAAAACGCCCAGTGCCAAGACATAACCTTCAACAAGGGGGCACCATCATGGCACTGTTGCCCGGGCCAGAACACTGGACCTAGGGGTTTCCCCGGCACTCGGATTCCAGTAGGCAGGGGATATCCGCGACACCCTCCAAGAAGGAATGGCGCCACCCGAGGGCGGGGCTTGTTCGTCTGCGGTACCTAAGTTGCCTGAAATTACCGCGTTTCAAAAAGTTGGCCCGCCAACTACCGAGAGGGGCCATTTCGATGCAAACTCGTCTCACCCCTACCAAATCCAAACATGCCGTGAAACTGCCCCGTGAAGTAGACGGTCAGGACCCTCATGTTAGTAATATTTCCGTGATGCGAGCGCCAACGCGGCAACCACGTAGGCGAAACGAGATACTAAAGGAGCATCATGCGTTGACCAAATTCACAAATCCACCCCTCCCTCCTTTCGCATGAACCCTAGCACCGGCGGCATCGAAATCCCTTCTCCAACCAGAATGATCTCTTCAAGCATTTGACTTCTGGCGCCAAGTTGCTGCGCCTACTCGCTGCTACCGAGCTCTAATGCCGAATGTCGTGCTAGCCGTTGCAACGATCTAGCCTGCCTCTACAGCCGACGAGCTGAGCAGCGTGGAGGATGGCAGATCCATTTGCCGAGGAAGAAGTACTACTGGCTAATTTCGGGTGAGCTACTCTTCTCTTTGCTATTCGCACTACATATAACTGCTAGCTGGCTATTGGCATTACAGAGATATATCGAACATAGAATTGTTTGCTAGCACGACGCTGACAAACAATTCTTATCTTTTGTCTCCAATTTTCTGTCAACTAGGATCTCCGCTGAACAGAAATACACGGTTCTCGTCAGCATCTGCGGCTACCTCATTAAATTAGCACATGGGAAGAGCACGTGGAAACAGGCTCAGAGTCTGAAGATGGAAGTAGCGCATGTGCAGTTATGCACTGTCCCTGGTTTGGTTGCTGATGTGCGTGAACTTGCTGAAATGAGGCCAGAGCAGACTGCACGGTTCAGCGTCGTTGATGAACGAGGCTTCAAGGTTCCTATAGCGTGTGACAGTCAGCTAATTGGGTTGATGAAACAGCATGTTAGGCTTCGCGTGGTTATGCTGGTGTGTAGCATAGTGGATGAGGAAGCTCCTGCTACTGGGAGTCGCCCAACTATTATTGGACAGGGAGGTCTAACTCGAACCCCTGTGTTTGTTGAGCAAAATGTGGTTCCTCATCCGCAACATGCTTCTGTCAGGCAACCTCCTCGTAGGAGTCCCCATATTGCCATTGTGGAAAACTCTGCTCTGAAATCTGCTGGTACTGGTCATCCTCGTCCCCGTGCCCATGTTGCTGTGGCTGCTGCTCACCCAATTCGTGCTGCTGTTGAGCAAACTAAGGCGTCCGGAGGCTGCCCCGCTGTTGTTGCCAAGACCGCCGCCTTGTGTGCTGCTCCTCCTTGAAACCGTCCTCAAGTTGTGTGAACCCGTGCTCTAGAATCTGCTGGTACAGGTCGTCCTCGTGTTGTTGTTGATCTGGACGCTGTTGACCTAATCCCTAACGTTGTTGAGCAAACTAAGGCTTCCGGAGGCTGCCCCACTGTTGTTGCAAAGACTGATGCCTTGTCTCCTCCTCGAACCCGTGCTCAGGTTCAGCGAGCTGCTGGTCTGAAGCCAGCTCATGGTCTGGACTCTGCTAGCACTCGAAACACTACTGTTGTGGGAACTGCTCCTGATCATCAAGGTGGCATGGCAGCAGCTGGTCCTATTGTGGCTGCCGTTAGAAGGGGCCCTGCCTGTCCACCATGTAATGTAGCTCCCGCTGCTAAGGGCCCTCGCCTTGCTCCTGGTCTTGGTACTTCCACTGAGGTTGATCTAGCTAACGATGACGCTGGTGATGGCGGCGGTGGCATTGGGGCTGGGTCTGATGGTGCCGCTCCATCTCTCGAACCTCTCGGAGGTTTCTATCCTGAAGAACCTGATGATGGCAAAGTAATCGTTCGTATCGGTGTCGCGGATTATACTGCAAAATTAGATGATGGCATAGAAAAATTCTATGACGAGTTTGATGTAATCCTTGGCAGATACGAGCCTGAAGTGGTAGAGTTATCTGACCTGATGGCATCGTTACGTGTGAAGGTGTTGTGGGGGTCCTCCTAGGAAGCACATTTGTTATATTATGGTTACAGGAGCAAAAAGGCTATCGAAGTGAAAGATACTAGGGATTTAGTTGTATCGTTTACAAGGAAACATTATAGAGGTGAAGTTTACTTCCACTTGGTAGTGCTCACGGTTGGAGAGGAATTGGAACTTGACAATAGAGATGATGGAATTTTAGAAGGCATGCATGACCTGATCCATGGCATCACTAGGGCTGGTGCGACTAAGGGTGGCTTCGAACAGAGGAGCGTCATAAAGAGGAGCAGGAAGAGCATCCCCAGAAAGGGCACCCCGAAGAAGAACGTCACCAAGGAGACCATGCCAGAGAAGAGGACGCCAAGAGTCACACGACAAAAGGCACCACGCCACAGAGTACACCCCTGAGATCCAATCAAAATGCCACACCAAACGGTAGCAGCAAAAACGCTAAGAGGGCTAGCAGGGTGGTGAACACTCCCAGGAGTGGTAGCAAAGAGGTGAAGATGGCCAGCATGGAGGCTACCACACCCAGTGGGAGCAGAAAAAACACTAATCTGGAGCGGAACACGCCGCTGTCAGGGAATTATGCTAGCACGAAGGAGAACACGCCCAATAGTAGCAGCAAAAGGGCTAATTTATAGCGGAACATGCCGCTGAGGTCAGGCAAAAATGCCAGCACGAAGGAGAAGATGCCCAATAGTAGCAGCTAAAGGGCTAATTTGGAGCGGAACACGCCGCTGGGGTCCGGCAATAATGCCAGCACGAAGGAGAACACACCCAATAGTAGCAGCAAAAAGGCTAATTCGAAGAAGAACATGCCGTAGAGGTCAGGCAATAATGCCAGGACCCTGGAGCGAACACCCGTGAGGGAAGGCAGTAAGGAGATCACACCCAAGAGCAGCAGCAAAAGGCCTAGTTCGATGGGGAATGGAACGCGGATGTCAAGCCCTACTGATACCATTAGGAAAGATTACATCAGGAAGGAGGATGTACACAGGAAGAGCAAGAGGGTTCTCTACACTCAAGATGAAATTGATTCTGACTTTTTTTGTCTACTGAAGTACCTGGGATGCGTGCAAACGTAAGACCACCCCATGTGGTTGCAGCAGAACCAACCGAGTGTCTTGGAGAAAACAGAGTTGCCGGTGAGGTGGACTGGGGCATTGTTCCTGTCCATCCGGGTGGAGACGATGGTGTAGCCCCACCCATGGGAGTCAATATGATGTGTGCAGTACTAGGCATTAGAGACGATGGCGAAGATTCTAAATCAGATGAAGAAGCAGGCACTGTAGAGGATCAAGAATCCGGTGATGATGAAATAGACGGGGAACTTAACGATGAGGCTGGTATTTCAATCGATGATTTGGGTTTTGAAGTAGAATAAATGAAGCATGACCACGAGTATCCTATAATTTCGGTCGGCACCGAGTTCAGGAGCATGCATGAGTTCAGGATGTTGTTCCGGCATTTTTGTATCAAGGGGGAGTTCGACTTTTATCGACTGAAGAACTCTGCCGAGAGGTATGAGGCCATTTGCAAGTTAACGTGGATGAATGGACGGGCCGAGGTACATTGTCCATGGAGGATCACAGCAAGATCCTTACCTACATCGACTACAATTACGGTATTGGGGCAATGAATGCAGCAAACTATTAGAACTCTCTCTCTTTTCACTTTATAACTACAATTGATGTGTGATATCTTTCTGGCAACCAGTCGACTCTGCTTATCTTTTAAATGAATCTGTGTTGCGGGTGAACAAAATGGGCCCTCCACACATGTGTCCGATAGGCAGCAAACTGAAATCCTCAATGGCTGATACGGAGTGGGTGGCTATGCAATCTATGTCCATACTAAAGGATAACCCTAAGGAGACCGCGAAGAATATTCAGACTAGCCTCGGTTCTAAATACAACATTGTCCTTCTGTATTACACGGTTTGGAAAGGTAAAGAGAAAGCTCTGGGGGTCTTGCATGGGGATTGGACCAATAGCTTCAGGATGCTGTACAACTTCAAGGCGGAGGTACAAGCTAGGTGTCCGGGGAGTGTTGTGGAGATTGACACCGAATCAGAAGGTGGTAAAATATATTTCAAAAGATTTTTCATGGCGCTTAAACCTTGCATCCAGGGATTCAAGGATGGCTGTAGGCCGTATCTGAGTGTAGACAGCACTGTCCTAACTGGCAAATGGAAAGGCTGCCTGCCATCTGCCACATCACTTGATGGTCACAACTGGATGTTCCTAGTGGCATTCAGGCTGTTTGAAACAGAAACGGAGGAAAACTGGGTCTGGTTTATGAGGCAACTCAGGAGATGAATAGGCCACATGGATCCATTGGCTATATCCACGGATGCATGCAAAGGGCTGACGAATGCAGTGAAGGAGGTGTTCCCGCGAGCTGAAGGTAGAGAATGCCATGCCCATATGATGCTCAACTTGTACTCACACTACGCAGGCAGCGTATTTCGTTACATGTTTCCTGCTGCTAGAGTTTACAAACCTAGTAGCATCGATTATTTCATGAGCAAGATTTTTGCCGAAACCCCTGAACTTCTAGAGTACTTAGCCATCTATCATTCGTAGCTATGGAAGAGGATTCAATTCAACCCTGACATCAAAGTTGATTACATAAACAACAACCTTGCAGAATGCCTGAATAACTGGGTGAAGGACATAAAAGTGCGTCCTGTTCATATCTTGATGGACAGCATACGTGGTATGATCATGAAGCTGTTAAATATAAGGAGAGAGATCGGTAGGAGACTTAGAGGACATATGCTACCGCCATTTGTACAGCAACTGCACAAGAGAAGCCGAGGACTTTCTCATCTTAAGGTTCTCCCGTCAACCAGCAGAAGCTGTGAGGTGGTCGATATGTCCAAGAGTGGCAAAAGGGATGTTGTGAACATCCAGCTGCGAGAATGCACCTGCTTAGAGTGGCAGCATATCGGGAAACCTTGCGACCACGCCTTGGCCTTCTTGGTGAAGAGAAGAACTCTACCACATTTGGATCAGTATTTGCTAGACTACTACTCTATGGAAAAGTTCAGAGCTGCGTACGCTGGATCCGTCAAGCCATGTACAGACCCATCTCAGTGGCCTCAAGTCCAACTATCTTTCGAGCTTTGCCAGCCAGTTACAAAAAGGGGCAGAGGAAGACCCCAGGTGAATAGGTTTAAGAATTTTCTCGAGAAGAAGGGTTCGGCTTTCTGTGCTACAAAGAAGGGCAAAAACAGATGCAAGACCTACCATATTATATGCCATAGAGCAGCTGGATGTCCCCTTAATGCTCCCAAACCTAGGTATGAGATGGTACATTACACAAAAAATGGTTTATAGTCTGTAGATATAAGGTAGTAATCCATGTACTATTTTTTTTTACAGGAAGCTCAAGGTAAGAAACAAGAGAGCCGACTCAGTCATTTTGCTGCGGGAAGAAAACCAAAACGAGTGGAGTGATGATGTCGGACAAGATTCTGGTGCTGATTGGCTTGACTTCCCTCGGCCCGGAGATGCAGGGTACGTGAAAGTAAGAAAATTGGCACCCAGGAAGAGGAAGAAGGCAGGAGATGAAGAAGCCAGTGGATGTGAAGGAAAGAGGAAGAAAGTTGGCACCCAAGCAGAGAAAGAGGGCTAGCAGTGTAGCAGCCTAATGACGTATTGAACTTGAACCTATATATGTAGTTCGGTTAAACTCTGGAGTTGTGTGCGTGGAACTTGTCGGGCGAAACAATATGCCTCTCGTACTCGGAGTAAAATGTATCGCGACTTTAGGATTTGATACGGCCGAGGCCACCAGTTGAATCCAAAACTGTGACTGTGCCACTACTATCTGAACAATCGCGATAGCTGAGCAGTTAAATCCTCTCCAAAATCGATGGGTGTTAGTGGCACAGACATGAGTTATTTATAGGCGCTTAATAAATCCCTGTTGTTGGCATTACACTTATGATAAGTTTCTGGGCTAGAAAACAATTTCTTAAGCTGGCCGCTACACTCCACGAAGCAGCAACTTATTTCAGCTGCTGGACAACGATATGGCAACATAAACTGCAAATGCAACAGATAATGCCCAGATAATGAGGAAATTGTGTCTACTATCTGGCCTAATCTTGAGCCCGCCTGTCTCACCACCTCCCCGCCACTGCCTCCCTACACCTGGTGAAGCTCCCAGATCTCTCGCTCCATCGCACGAATCTCCTCTTTCTTGTCCCACACAGCATCACGTAGATCCTAAACAAGCTCTCTGTGAAAACCTGTTAGTGGATTTTTGATCCACACAAACTTGTCACAGCCAGTGCCCCTCCCTTCCTGCGTAGTAGATCGAAGGAAACAAAAAAAAGAATTACATTATGCTTTCCGGATCCGGGTTACCATTGTACCTACAGTAGGAACTTACCGCTCTGATGCTGCAGTTAATGAATTTTCTTGCAGTATTTTCGTCGGTCCACGAAATCCATCTCGGCATCTTCTCACTGCACAAACACAGCATATCGGGGTAGTACTCGTAGGGCGCCCTCCGATACCTGATGGGGGCACCCGCCTGACGGCATTGAGCCGACCCTAATTCCGCCCGAGACGAACTGCACGATCTGCGAGCCATGAGCGAGGGGAGCAAGGGCAGAGGAAAGAGGAGACTTTGGATGTCAAGGTAGTGGTGAAGCATGATTTATCCCTACTTAATAACTTGGGCAGAATCCTAACATCCACATTCGGCTGACAGGTGGGGGACCTAGAGTGTGGACTTGTCAAAAAACTCGCGCCTTCGTGGTTCAAAAGCCTTGTCGCGCGCATTGGACGAAATTTTTTGGTACCTTGCCCGCGTACATATCACTAGGAGGTCTTGCTCAGGAACTAGACACGCCTGGCCCACAATATTACTCCCTCCTAGGAACTTGTCATGGCTCGCGCCGGAAGATCCATCCGCTCCACCCCTTCTAGTAGGGCTCGCCGCGGCGGATCCACCCCAAGATCCTACCGTCGCAGTATCAAATGGCCATGGTTTCTTGAGAGGAGCGACGATGCTACGTATGCGAGCTCGGCCCCTCCTACCTGTAGAAGGACTGATGCGGCGTCGAGCTCGAGCAGGAGCCGCCAGGCGCGACGGCGCTCGGTCCATGCCAACCCCGTCACCTTCGTCATTGTCGATTCTGATGTGGAGGACGACGGGGACGAAGCTGTGCAGAACGCCATTGTTGCCTCCTTAGCGAAGGGCAAGCCACAGGCGGGAGTGGATGTCACCGGGAAGGGCACGGCGGTGTCACCAATCGAGGTGGAATCTGACGACAGCGGTGTGATGTGGGTTTAGATGTTGTTTAGGATGGTTGCAATTTCGGTTGTGTTTAATGAGAGTACAATTATTGTAATGTGTTTGTCGAGCTATATTGAGAAATATGTGCAATAGCAGCGTGTGAGTGCTTCCACTTTAGAAATTGTGTCTGTGCCATTTGCACGTTGCATTATCAACGTAGATTACTTGTAAACAATCCAACAAAAATCACCAGATTACAACCATTGGACGGGAGTGGCAGGATGGAAGAGAAGTTGGGACGGTGGCTTCGAGGGGAAGGAAGAGGGGGGTGATACATTGCAAATGTATCTATAATTTTTGATGTTCCATGCTTAGTTTTATCCACTTTCTTGTGTTTTGTTCCAACTTTGGAGTACTTTTCATATGATTTCTTGGACTAACCTATTAACAAGAGCCACAGTGCCAGCTGCCTGTTTTCTGCTGTTTTTGGTTCCAGGAAAGTCAGAAAATGAATATTCTCGGAATTGGATGGGACAAAAGCCCAAGTGCCTATTTTCCGGAAGTGATCAAGTGCCAGAATACGAGACGGAGAAGGGCCAGGGAGCCACCACACCACCTGGCCGCGCGGTCAGGCTTGGCCCGCGCCAAGGGGTGGTGTGGCCGCTCCCGGCACCCCCTCGGCCTCTCCTTCCGCCTATATATTGCCCTCGGGACGAAAACCCTAAGAACCTGATCAAAAATCCCGAAAGAGTCTGTAGCCGCCGTCATCTCCATCCCTAGATCGGGAGGGATCTGAAGCTCTTCCCGGCACCCTACCGGAGAGGGGAATTCACCCTGGAGGCCTTCTTCATCACCATGCAAGCCTCCGGTGTGATGCGTGAGTAGTTCATCCTTGGACTACGGATCCATGTAGTAGCTAGATGGCTGGTTTCTCCTCCTTTGTGCTTTCATGTTTAGATCTTGTGAGCTCCGTTCATGATCAAGATCATCTATTTATAATCCATACATGTTGTGTTTGCGGGGATCCGATGGATATTGAGATGCTATTTCAGATTGATTATTGATTCTACCATGTCTTTGTTATTTGAGATCTTGCATGCTTTCCGTTGTTAATAGCTATCTTGGCCAAGTAGATGCTAGCAACTCCAAGAGTTAGTATTTATGCTCGATAGTGGGTTCATGCCTCTGGTAATCTGGGGAAGTGACAGAAATCTCTAAGGTACTAGATGTGCTGTTGCTACTAGGGAGAAAACAACAATCCTTTGTTCATAGAACAATCGTATTGTTTACTTTACACGCAGTTCGTAAAGCAATAATCTGTTGCTTGCAACTTAATACTAGAGGGGGTTCGGATGATAACCTAAAGGTGGATTATTAGTCATAGATGCAGTTGGATGGCGGTCTATGTATTATGTTGTAATGCCCAATCAAGTCTCAGAGGAGTCAAGATGATTAGTATATGCATGTATTGCTTTCTCGGTGTTTGTGAATTGCCCCGCTGTAATTCGTTCACCCAACATGTTATTTATCTAAGGAGAGCCACCTCTAGTGAACTATGGATCCCGGTCCTTTTTCTTTACATACAATCTACAATCTTTTACTGCTTTGTGTTTACTTTCTGCAAACTTTTACTTCTTTCCATTCGATACGTTTAATCCTTTGTTTTCCGCAAAACACGGTGAGATTGACAACCTCATCGCAAGTTGGGGACAAAGTTTTGTGGTTGTGTTGTGCAGGTCTCCACGTTGCTACTAGCACCGGTAGTGCACCCTGCCAAAGCTCAGCTAGTAACACCTTTGGGGTGTTTCCTTGCTCCTACTGGTTCGATTAAACCTTGGTTTCATAACTGAGGGAAAACTTACTGCTGTGCTCATCGTACCTTCCTCTTGGGGTTCCCAACGAGCTCTACGTCGAAAGTCGAGCGCATCAAGATTTTTTGGCGCCGTTGCCGGGGAGTCAAGGACATCTTCACAAGGGGAGTCTCTCATAACCAATCTCTTTACTTTGTTGTTTTTGTTTTGCTTAGTTTTATTTTTGCTTTGTTTGCTTGCTTTGTTCTTCAAACACACAAAAAAATAGTTTTACTTGTTTTGCTTTCTTATTTGAAAAACACAAAAAATTAGTTTTACTAGTTTGCTTTCTTTATCAAAAACACACAAAAAATAGTTCCTATCCTAAGTTGTCACTATGTCTAGCCTTGCTCGAATCACTATGTCACCCGAGGTTATGATTTTCACTTTTAAACAAGGAATTGAGGAAAGTTTGAAGGAAGATTGGTCTAGAATCTCTGATCTACATGAAAAAACTGAGCCTAAAATGACCCAAAGCTTGTTCCTTAGCAGTTTTTACCTTGGAATTGCTCTTTTCTATAGGTATGCTTTAGATGCTGTTGTGGGAGGATATTTCCTCCATTGTAATGAGGATGATGCTATTAATGCTATAAAGAAATTAATCCTCACTTACAACTTGCCTAGCCAAACTGATACTTCTTTCGCAAAAATCTTTGCTAGGTTGGACACTCTTGAGGCTAGCATTACTAGATTAGAAAGTTGCTATAATACGCTTAGGGAGCATCATGATTATGTTCCAATAAACTCTGAACCATCAAAATGGTTCCCTACAGTAAAGATTGAGATGAACAATGAAACTTTTCAAGCTCGCTGCGATATTATGTCTGAATTTTGCCTTATGCCCAAAGATATTTATAAATCTCTGAATACTTGGGGGCTCATTGAAGGAGGAAAAGAACTATCTCTTACTAATAATACTACCATATTACCTCTTGGAATAGCTGAAGGAGTGTTTACAAAGATCCTTGGGAAAACGATTTCTGTTGATTATCTTGTTATTGAATGTGTAGGAAAAGGACAAATTACACTTGGAAGGTCCCTATTAGAACTCCTTGGAGCAATAATAGATGTGGGAAAGGTGACCATGCACCTTTCTTCTCCACCAAACAATCATATTTTCCCCAAGGTTAAGAATAAAAGTAAGAGAGGTAAGGGCAAGAAAGTTGGTCTTAATGCTTCTGCATTTGAGAACACTTGATTCTTTCTTTGCTTCTTATGCCTAACTTAAAGGCGTTAAAGAAAAGTACTTGTTGGGAGATAACCCAAGAGTTTTAGATGAGCCTTGGAAGTTATTACCTCTGTAATAACCTCTCCTTATCCTTTTTATTTGCTTTTTGTGCCAAGAGTAACCTCTAATGAGAGTGAAGTAATGATTGGGAAAGTTGCTGTCCCGAAACAGATTTTTGTGCTTCACCGTAAAAATTCCTGAGAGAGCTCTGTACGTCAGATTGAGCTGTAATTTTTGTGCTTCTGCCCCAGGTTGTTATCTAACTTTTGTTAGTTCAACACTTTTTGATTTAAGCAATAGAAGGTCTTCGAAAAAATTCGTCTTTACCTGCTGGTCTGTTTTGACAGATTTCTGCCATTTTCTGCATTTGCTTCTTGTTAGTTCCATCTTGAGTTCCTTTGGGGAATTGAGCTTTTTGAGGGAAGTGCTACAGTAACTAGTGTTCTAATGGAAGTTTATTTGGTGTTAGAACTGAACCTTGAGACTTATTTATCTTAAGTGCACTAATGTTGCTAATGAGATTGTGTGATGTTTTGTACGAAGGAAAATTTTCAGGTGTATGGAAGGAATGAGTAATGAGATGAAGGATGGACTAAAGCTCAAGCTTGGGTATGCCACGCGTGTCACCCCAATAAATATCCAAGAAGTACAAGCGTCAAAGCTTGGGGATGCCCAAGGCATCCCCTTCTTCATCAATAAAAATCCCAGGTTTCTTCCAAACGCTTCATTTTTATTGTTTCATGCACAATTGTGTTTTTCTTGGAGCGTCTTCTTTTTTGTTTTCGTTTTGGTTTTTAGTTTGCTTGGTTTGCTTAGTTTTCTGAATAAATTGGTTGGACCCCCTTTTCCATACATTTGGTTTGCAAATAGTTTGGTTTGGTTTGGAAAAGAGTAGGAAAGTTCATACTTATGTGGTAAAAAGAGCTCGTTTTTGATTGTGGCCTATGCTTTGTCATGCCATGCTTGATATTGTTTTGGCTTTATGCTTAGTATGCTTTTCTATAGCATGACTTGTTATAAAAAATTGAGATTGCTTAATGTGCCTTAGATGAATCATGCGTTGTTTTAGCATATTAAAGCATAGTGTAGTGGTATTCTCCTTTGATGCTTTATTTGGGTTGACTTGGCGCATGCTCACACCATGTTATGACTATCTCAAGTCACCATAGCCTTTATGATCCTTTAGTTTTCAACTTGTAGTATCACTTTATTCTTTGATCAATGATGTTTTGTTGCTCTGCATGATTATGGCCATTATTACTCTCTTAGTTTGTCGCTCCCAGTCTTTTGCTAGCCTCCACAACAAAGTATGAGTTCCACTCATGCATCCAACTCCCTAAACCAAGTTATTCCAAAGAGTCCACCATACCTACCTACTAGCTTATGCTATTCCAAGTATATTCATGCTTTTGTTTACCTTCCACTTGTTATGAGAAAACTAGTGACTAAGCTCTCACGAACTTGATGGCACACTTTACTTTTTTGCCTCTAATAAACTTGAACCATTGGGTCCTTATTTGTTGCGTATATGCTTGCGCTTTATAAGTTGAAATTTGCAGAACCATGTTTCATGGGGAACGCTTTCAACATTGTACTTGTACTTTGTACCCCGTTGATATCATGTTCTTTTGCTTACGGATCCTGGCGGTGTGAAATAAAAGTGGAACTTGTAAGATCATGGAGTTTGTATGTGTGTTAGAGAAACGCCTGGGCCGCTAGCCTAAGCCATGCCTAATCATGGTGGAAACTTGCAGCATCACCATAATGAGCACTCTATGAAGCATCCTCCATAAAAACCTAAGCAAATAGTAAATAAAAAGATCGCTGAGATGCTCATTATCTGCTTTCCTTGTCATTTTGATTATGGGAAAGCTCCCGTATGATGTGCAAGGGGTACCCCGTTGGCGGTTCTTAATGATACACATATACTTACAATGACAAGAGCTTACTCGTGACTGAAGTTTAGTAGCATGAGGATCGCTCTTCGTAAGTAAGGGGCATGAGATTTCGGTTTATAACTTGTCAAGCATATCCTCTTAGTTGTGTCACTTTAACCTTAATCACCTTCAAGATGCTTATGATAGGGGCAATGAGAGCTGAAAACTACAAGTACCATAATTTTTGGAAGCTCTTTATGAGACTTGAATCCCTACTTCCTTTTACAAAAGGCCTTTCTTCTACCATTATATTGAGTCTCCACCTTCTATCTTTATGCACCTACTTTGAGAGGATAGTGACCATTCTTAGTTCTATGTGCATTGTCCCAAGACTAGTTGATTGATGCATAACTTGTTATTGCTTGTTTTAAACTATTGTATCTAGTCACTCTTATGAACTTTGAAGGTGTCCTATGCATTTATATTTGCTACTCTATTGAGGGACAAGCTGAATACTTTTATGCTATGTTTTCTTTATGTGAAACAAACAAACGTCTTGCAAAGCATTGTTATTCATGAATCTTTTGTTTGTGCATTTTCATGTTGCATCATAGTTTCTTTGCTTATTGCTAGAACTTTATCTTTCATGTTATGATTGAAGTACTATGATCCCAGCTTTGAATGTTTTGCAAATACTTTGATCAAGTCTTTGATGGTGCATGTCACCTCAAAAATTATTCTTTCTTTTTATCACTTACCTACTCGAGGACGAGCAGGAGTTAAGCTTGGGGATGTTGATACATTGCAAATGTATCTATAATTTTTGATGTTCCATGCTTGGTTTTATCCACTTTCTTGTGTCTTGTTCCACCTTTGGAGTACTTGTCATATGATTTCTTGGACTAACCTATTAACAAGAGCCGCAGTGCCAGCTGCCTGTTTTCTGCTGTTTTTGATTCCAGGAAAGTCAGAAAATGAATATTCTTGGAATTGGACGGGACAAAAACCAAAGTGCCTATTTTTCTGGAAGTGATCAAGTGCCAGAAACGAGACGAAGAAGGGTCAGGGAGCCACCACACCACCTGGCCGCGCGGCCAGGCCTGGCCCGCGCCAGGGGGTGGTGTGGACGCTCCCGGCACCCCCTCGGCCTCTCCTTCCGCCTATATATTGCCCTCGGGACGAAAACCCTAAGAACCTGATCAAAAATCCCGAAAGAGTCTGTAGCCGCCGTCATCTCCATCCCTAGATCGGGAGGGATCTGAAGCTCTTCCCGGCACCCTGCCGGAGAGGGGAATTCACCCTGGAGGCCTTCTTCATCACCATGCAAGCCTCCGGTGTGATGCGTGAGTAGTTCATCCTTGGACTACGGATCCATGTAGTAGCTAGATGGCTGGTTTCTCCTCCTTTGTGCTTTCATGTTTAGATCTTGTGAGCTCCGTTCATGATCAAGATCATCTATTTATAATCCATACATGTTGTGTTTGCGGGGATCCGATGGATATTGAGATGCTATTTCAGATTGATTATTGATTCTACCATGTCTTTGTTATTTGAGATCTTGCATGCTTTCCGTTGTTAATAGCTATCTTGGCCAAGTAGATGCTAGCAACTCCAAGAGTTAGTATTTATGCTCGATAGTGGGTTCATGCCTCTGGTAATCTGGGGAAGTGACAGAAATCTCTAAGGTACTAGATGTGCTGTTGCTACTAGGGAGAAAACAACAATCCTTTGTTCATAGAACAATCGTATTGTTTACTTTACACGCAGTTCGTAAAGCAATAATCTGTTGCTTGCAACTTAATACTAGAGGGGGTTCGGATGATAACCTAAAGGTGGATTATTAGTCATAGATGCAGTTGGATGGCGGTCTATGTATTATGTTGTAATGCCCAATCAAGTCTCAGAGGAGTCAAGATGATTAGTATATGCATGTATTGCTTTCTCGGTGTTTGTGAATTGCCCCGCTGTAATTCGTTCACCCAACATGTTATTTATCTAAGGAGAGCCACCTCTAGTGAACTATGGATCCCGGTCCTTTTTCTTTACATACAATCTACAATCTTTTACTGCTTTGTGTTTACTTTCTGCAAACTTTTACTTGATCAAAGTATCAAAAAAGTACTCTTGATCACTTCAAGTCTCAAAAACAGCAGAAAACAGGAAGAAAACAGGCAGCTGGCACTGTGGCTCTTGTTAATAGGTTAGTCCAAGAAATCATATCAAAAGTACTCCAAAGTTGGAACAAAACACAAGAAAGTGGATAAAACCAAGCATGGAACATCAAAAATTATAGATACATTTGCAATGTATCAATATCCCCAAGCTTAACTCCTGCTCGTCCTCGAGTAGGTAAGTGATAAAAAGAAAGAATAAGTTTTGAGGTGACATGCACCATCAAAGACTTGATCAAAGTATTTGCAAAACATTCTAGGATCATAGTACTTCAATCATAACATGAAAGACAAAGTTCTAGCAATAAGCAAATAAACTATGATGCAACATGAAAAGGCACAAACAAAAGATTCATGAATAACAATGCTTTGCAAGACGATTGTTTGTTTCACATAAAGAAAACATAGCATACTAGTATTCAGCTTGTCCCTCAATAGAGTAGCAAATATAAATGCATAGGACACCTTCAAAGTTCATAAGAGTGACTAGATACAATAGTTTAAAACAAGCAATAACAAGTTATGCATCAATCAACTAGTCTTGGGACAATGCACATAGAACTAAGAATGGCCACTATGCTCTCAAAGTAGGTGCATAAAGATAGAAGGTGGAGACTCAATATAATGGTGGAAGAAAAGCCTTTTGTAAAAGGAAGTAGGGATTCAAGTCTCATAAAGAGCTTCCAAAAATTATGGTACTTATAGCTTTCAGCTCTCATTTCCCCTATCATAAGCATCTTGAAGTGATTAAGGTTAAAGTGAACAAACTATGGTGTACATGCTTGACAAAGTATAAGTCAGAAATCTCATGTCCCTTGTATACGAGGGCCGCTCCTCATGCTACTCAAGTTTAGTCACCGGTAAGTTCTTGTCATCGTAAGTACATGTGTATCATTGAGAACCGCCAACGGGGTACCCCTTGCCCGATGATACGGAAGAATCCCCATATCAAAATGACAAGGCAATCAGACAACAAGCATCTCAGCATTCTTCTTATTTACCATGGGAATATGGTGCTTTTTTCTCTCTTTCCTCTTTTCATAGTATCTCTTTTTTTCTTTTTCTATTCTCTTTTTTTCTCAATATAGGACTCTTTTTTACAAGAAGAATGCTTCATAGACATCTCATTATGGTTACGCTGCAGGTTTCCACCATGTCAGCATGGATTAGACTAGTGGCCCAGGCGTTTCTCTAACACATATACATAACTCCATGGACTTACAAGCTCCCCTTTCATTTCACACCGACGACATCCATATACAAAAGAGCATGATATCAACTAGGTACAAGTACCAAGTGCAATGTTGAAAGCGTTCCCCATGAAAGCATGGTTCTGCTAATTCCTGACAAATAAGTGCAAGCATATACAACATAGAAGACACAATGGTTCAAGTTTATTAAGGGCAAGAAAAGTAAAGTGTGCCATCAAGTTCGTGAGAGCTTTAATCACTAGTTTTCTCATAACAAGTGGAAGGTAAACAAAATCATGAATATACTTGGAATAGCATAAGCTAGTAGGTAGGTATGGTGGACTCTTTGGAATAACTTGGTTTAGGGAGTTGGATGCATGAGTGGAACTCATACTTTGTTGTGTAGGCTAGCAAAAGACTGGGAGCGACAAACTAAGAGAGCAATAATGGCCATAATCATGCAGAGCGACAAAACATCATTGATCAAATCATAAAGTGATACTACAAGTTGAAAACTAAAGGATCATAAAGGCTATGGTGACTTGAGATAGTCATAACATGGTTTGAGCATGTGCCAAGTCAATCCAAATAAAGCATCAAAGGAGAATACCACTATACTATGCTTTAATATGCTAAAACAACGCATGATTCATCCAAGGCACATTAAGCAATCTCAATTGTTTATAACAAGTCATGCTACAGCAAAAAATACTAAGCATAAAGCCAAAACAATATCAAGCATGGCATGACAAAGCATAGGCCACAGTCAAAAACGAGCTCTTTTTACCACATAAGCATGAACTTCCTACTCTTTTCCAAACCAAACCAAACTATTTGCAAACCAAAGTATGAAAGAGGGGGTCCAACCAATTTATTCAGAAAACTAAGCGAACCAAGCAAACTAAAAACCAAAACAAAAACGAAAAAGAAGACGCTCCAAGAACAACACAACTGTGCATGAAACAATAACAATGAAGCGTTTGAAAGAAACCTGGAATTTTTATTGATGAAGAAGGGGATGCCTTGGTCATCCCTAAGCTTTGACGCTTGTACTTCTTGGATATTTCATGGGGTGACACACGTGGCATCCCCAAGCTTGATCTTTAGTCCATCCTTCATCTCATTACTCATTCATTTCATACACCTGAAATTTTTTCCTTCATACAAAACATCACACAATCTCATTAGCAACATTAGTGCACTTAAGATAAATAAGTCTCAAGGTTCAGTTCTAACACCAAATAAACTTCTATTAGAACAATAGCTACTGTTGCACTTCCCTCAAAAATCTCAATTCCCCAAAAAACTCAAGAAGGAGCTAACAAGAAGCAAATGCAGAAAATGGCAGAAATCTGTCAAAACAGACCAGCAGGTAAATACGAATTTTTTCGAAGACCTTCTGTTGCTCAAATCAAAAAGTGTTGAACTAACGAAAGTTAGATAACAACCTGGGGCAGAATAACAACAAATAACAGCTCAATCCGACATACAGAGCTCTCTCACGAATTTTTACGGTGAAGCACAGAAATCTGTTTCGGGACAGCAACTTTCCTAATCATTACTTCACTCTCATTAGAGGTTACTCTTGGCACAAAAAGAAAATAAAAAGGATAAGGAGAGGTTATTACAGAGGTAATAACTTACAAGACTCATCTAAATCTTTTGGGTTATCTCCCAATAAGTACTTTTGTTTAACGCCTTTAAGTTAGGCATAAGAAGCAAAGAAATAATCAAGTGTTCTCAAATGAAGAAGCATTAAGACCAAATTTTATTTTCATAGGAGAAGCAAAAGAAATATTTTCTCTCTTTTTAGGGAAGTGTTCTATACCTTTCTTGAGTGGGAGTTGATATTTAATGGTGCCTTCTTTCATATCAATGATGGCACCAACAGTTCTAAGAAAAGGTCTTCCCAAAGTAATAGGACAAGAAGCATTGTATTCAACATCCAAAACATAGAAATCAACGGGGACATAGGAATCGTTAACAATAATAAGAACATCATTAAGACTCCCCATGAGTTTATTTTTAGCATTAGCTCAAGTGGGACATTCAAATAACAATCTTCAAGAGGAGGCAAATCAAGCATATCATAAATCCTTCTAGGCATAATAGAAACACTACTATCAAGATCACGCAAAGCTTTGAAATCAAAGTCATTCACTTTCATATTAATGATGGATTCCCAACCATCTTCTTGCTTTATAGGAATAGAAGCTTTATGTTTCATCTTTTCTTCTTTAATCTTTATGAGAGCATCAGTAATGTGTTTTGTAAAAGCCATGTTCATAGCACTAGCATTAGGACTTTTAGCAAGCTTTTGTAGGAACTTAATAACCTCAGAGATATTGCAACCATCAAGATCAAAAGCAACTTTATCATCTAAAGTAGTAGAACTATTACTAGCCTCAACACTAGTGGTGGTGATAGTAGAAACACTAATGTTTCTAGCAATTTCATCTTCTCTTTCCCACTTAGCATGTAATTCAGCTAATAGTCTAACATTTTCATCAATTCTTACTTGTATGGCATTAGTAGCTGTAAAGGGATTCTCATTAGTTTCAGGTTTAGTAGCCATTTTATTCAAAGTAGACTGAGCTTCAGCCAAAGATGCTATATTTCTTTCAGCATTAGAGAGTTTTTCCTCAATAGTTTTATTGAAAGCAGTTTGTTTACTAATAAACTCTTTAAGAATAACTTCAAGTTCAGAGGGAGCACTCTTATTATTGTTGTAAGAATATCCATAAGCATTACCATTGTTGGGAGGATATGGCTTATAATTGTTGTTACCAAAATTGTTCCTATAAGCATTATTGCCAAAGTTGTTATTTCTTATGAAGTTCACATCAACTTGCTCTTCTTGAGCAACCAAAGAGGCTAAAGGAACATTATTTGGATCAATATGGGCTTTCCCATTAACAAGCATAGACATAATAATATCAATCTTATCACTCAAGGAGGAGGTTTCCTCAATAGAATTTACCTTCTTACCTTGTGGAGCTCTCTTAGTATGCCATTCAGAATAATTAACCATCATATTGTCCAAAAGTTTTGTTGCAGCACCCAAAGTGATGGTCATAAAGGTACCTCCAGTAGCTGAATCCAATAGGTTCCTTGAAGAATAGTTCAATCCTGCATAATTTTTTTGGATGATCATCCAAGCAGTCAGTCCATGAGTGGGACAATTCTTTACCAAAGATTTCATTCTTTCCCAAGCTTGAGCAACATGCTCATTATCAAGTTGTTTACACTTAATTATTTCACTTCTCATGGATATAATCTTAGCAGGAGGATAGTATTTTCCAATAAAAGCATCTTTGCATTTAGTCCAAGAATCAATACTATTCCTAGTTAAGGAATTCAATCATTCTTTAGCTTTTCCTCATAAAGAGAAAGGAAAAAAATTCAGCTTAATAATATCACCATCTATATCCCTATGCTTTTGCATCTCACAAAGTTCAACAAAGTTATTTAGATGGGAAGCAGCATCTTCATTACCAATACCAGAAAATTGCTCTCTCATAACAAGATTGAGTAAAGCAGGTTTTATCTCAAAGAAAGTATTTTCAGCCACAGGTGGGGCAATATGTGTGCTCATAAAATCATTGTTGTTGGTGCTAGTGAAGTCGCACAACTTAATGTTTTCAAGAGTAGTCATTTTTTTGTGTTTTAAAACTGTCGTCGGATTGAGGACAAGTACGCCATGAGGGGGTCCTCGAGGCGTGCGGAAGAGAGGGGTGTGAGACGTATGGTGTTCTGGGACGGTGAGCACACAAGTTTACCCAGGTTCGAATCCGCTGGCTTTGGACGGATCCTACTCCTGCTAGCAATCCAGTAATACGGCAAAGCCGAAATATGGGTTACAAGGGTTTCGCCTGTGCGAGTTGAGATTGTAGACTATGGTGTTGTTTTTGCCCTAAAGGCTCTCCCTAGGAAGGCTTATATAGATATCCGGCCTAGGGTTTACAGGAGAGATCAATCCGGGTACGACTAAGAGTTTGTTACAAAGTACATCTTCAACTACAAGTAACATTATGGGCCTAAGTCGGTAAGTCTTCTAGGCCTTCCCGTAGCCGGATTGGACTTCGTCTTTCTCCCTGACTGGGCTGCCCGTGAAGCAAAGCTCTAACGCGAAGTGGGCCACCCTGGTCAGTGAGGAACTGTGAGGATACCCGAAAAGTATATCCCCAACAGCAGCCCCCGGAGGCCTCCAAGATCAAAAGTCAGATTTTATCATCGTCTAGATTGATCTTCGGCTTGCAGAATCTTGAAGGGTTCCTGAAACTTCACAACAAAAAATACGATCTGGGTCTTAAAAATAAGTCGGACCTATCAACAGGTTACTCGGATTTTCCAGCTTGATTTCAAACTAAGCCGGAATTTGGTTTCTAATGCCACCTGACACAAGTCATGGTCAAGCCACGTCATCTGACAAGCGTGTCGTCAGCACGACCATTGGTGGGTCCGCGGTTCGTGGAACCGAGGCGCCGTTTCAATGCGTGCGTGGAGATCGAGGAGACGCAATCATCGTGTGGGTCCTTCCCAGTTCTTTCCACGATGCGTGGCGGTTACACTGTAGCGTTAGCACGAATCTTGGCGCAGTTAGGTGGATATAAGGGGTTTGGATTTCTCCTTCTCCCTTCCACCAGTCCTTTGCCGTTTCCTTTCCTCCCAATCCTCCTGCGTGCACAGAGCCTCCTCGTCCTTCTCCCATAGAACTCCCAGCGCTGCCCCTTTTAGGTTAATCTCTCGCCGGAGAAATGGCTTCATCTTCTTCCTCTGGCTTGGCGGCAGCGGCGGCGACGACGGAAGCAGCAGCGGAGAAAGAAAGCTTCCGGGGAATCTGGATCCCCTGCGCTCTCAACGATGAGGGCCTCAAGAACGTGGAGAAGGAGGGGCTTCTCGTCACCGGCGACTGGCGGAGCGGCTCCGGGGAGACCGTCCCCAACCCGCACGATGGCGAGCGGGTCCACTTCGGCACCCACCTCGATAGACATCTGTCTTTTCCTCCCTTGGAGTTCTACTCTGAGGTGATAGATCATTTCGGAGTTCAACTCCACAATCTTCCTCCTAACTCTCTCTTAGAGATGAGTGCGTATGCTTCGCTTTGCAAGGGCTTTCTCGGCATTAGGCCGAGTTTGACTCTCTTCCGGTATTATTTCCATGTCCGGAGAAATTCCATCACTGCCGGTGTTCCTTACATCACCGGCACTATCAGCTTTTCACTTAGACGAGACCGGGCTTATCCCAAAATTTTAGCTAGTGACTCGGTCAAACAATGGCCAGCCACATTTTTCTATCATAGGGATATTCCAGCTCCCACCAAAGCTAGTGCCTTGCCGGCTTTTGTCGACGGAGCCGCCACGGCCCAGCCTTCCTGGGACGAGGCTGCTCTGGCTCTCACCGATGATTTGATCCTCGCGAAGTGGCGGATCGAATATTTGATCAAGCACAAGGGTCTGAAGGGATCTGACTTGGTCCAGTGCTGGGTCTCTCATTGGATCCAGCCCCTTCAGTACCACGGGGATCGACTGATGCACTCCATCACGTCATCCAAAAAAGACTCCCTCCGCATCAGCCCCAAAGCATACACCACTCAAGGCTACATAAGCCAAATCAAGTGGCTGATCAAGGAGCGGATCGAGAGGAGAATTCCGGAGATTTCTCTGGACATGCACACGGCGGAAAACCCTGTAGTGCCGGTAAGTTTACATCAGTACACCTTTTTATGTGTTTCAATCTTTGAGTTATACTGCAATACTGATATGTTTTCTTGTCTTCAGCTTGCTGACCTCCCCGAGTCGGAGCTTGCTCCGCTCGAGGGATATCCTCCTGAGTTTTCTCAGGAGACAGAAGTGGTCCCATTGCCGGACCTTGCGCTCAAGAAGCGCAAAGCTCCGACAGTGGCTGTTGGCACAAAGGAGGTGCCTGTTGTGAAGAGGTAACTTTCAGTCACAATTTTTGCCTTTGTACTTTTCCCGGATTTCTTTCCGAGATGTAATGTTTCCGACTTTACTTCATTATCAGAGCAAAGCCGCTCATCAAGGGCAAGGGGAAAGGGATTCCTTCGAAGCCCCTGCGACAGACGAAGCTCACCATAGCTTCCCCTGCCGTAGCTCCTCCGACTCCTGCCCCTCAACCTTCTGCAACTCCGGCGGTCATTCCTTCTCCGATGGTTGCAGAAGATCCGGCTCCTTCAACGGAGCCAGCGATCCTTGGGTCGCAAACTGACATCACCATGGGTGCGTCAGATCAAGATAAGGGTGAACCCTCTTCGGGTAATGATCCCTCGGCTGAAACCTTCGCCGAAAACCTCATCAGCAATCCGGGACTTGCCAAGTTTGGCATGTCCCGGAAATCTGCAGAAGAGATCCAGCGGCTAGCCAGGCAAGTCCTGGAGAAAAGCCATTTATCTCCCGAAGAAAAAGCGCAAGAAGCAGAGGACGTCAAGTTCTCTGACCTTCTCGCTCAAGTCTGCCTTCACGACGAGAGGATTAGGACAGGCGAGCTTCCAACAGCTCCAGTGATCCCTCTTACTCTTGCCGAGAAGGTGGCCGCTGAAGTGAACGCGGGTTTGGATAAACTCACCCGCGAGCAATATGTAAGTCGGAATTCCAACTCTTGTTTTTCTATTATGTTATATCATATCCTCTAGCCCCCAAGCATGAAGTAGGATATATAATCCGGGTTTATGCTTCACTAGGATGCCAAAGAACGAACTAGTGTAGCCCCCAAGGCTGGTGCTGATATTTAGCAAAAAATATTAGCCCGAGTCTTAAGTAGCTTTCTGACTTTGGATATTCTGACTTACATAAAGTATGTTCCTATAACCAGGAATTACTGACCAATGTCTGCGATAAGCGGAGAGAGATCAAAGCTCTCCGGCTTAAAAATGCTGAACTTAAAGTAGCCAAGGATGAAGCTGAAGGTAAACATTCGAAGATTCAAACCTTGTCTTTTGCTTTTTCAATGTCGATTTTTTCCTGAACTGTTGTTCTTTTTTTTGACTTACAGCGCTGGTGAAACAATCCATCGCTATGATCGAAGAGGCCGAGAACCTCAAGACCCTGGTGGTGGAGAACAAGGGACTTCGCCAAGAGCTAGATAAGCTCAAGGCGGATCAAGAAAGGAGCATAGCTCAAGTCCTGGAATCCTCCTCCATGGCCACTGAAGAGCGTGATCTCAAGATCTCTGCTCAAGATAAAATTATCTCGGACCTCAAGAATGAGCTTGGCAGAGAGAAGGACATCTCCCAGGCGCTCCGGGCTGAACTCCAGAGTCTCTGGGAGGAGAAGACCAAGATTGACGACGTCATTCTCGGTACGTTCCATCGGTCTGACTTATCTTTTCTTCGACTTCTATCAATGAGGGATTTTTCTTAACTTGTTTTGTTTATAGGTCCTCCGAACTTGACGGACTCTTCCTCCTCCGAGCCACGCACCCACCGGCTTACCCAAGTCGGTGACCTACTTCATGACTTCCGCCAGTCCCTTGAGGACATTGGCGAAGCGCTAAAGATTTCGGACATGCCAAGCCTGTCGGATTTTTAGGTGCGGGACAAGGCCAAGGAGATGGCGCAGCTTGTTCGGGACTAGAATATGTCCTACGCGCGGACTGCTGCGCAGAACGCTCTCACCATGGTCATGAGCCACCATGGAAACATGGAGATATGGCAAGTGACCAGAGGGTACTGCAAGGTAGACGAAGATGGCCAGGAGCAGGACCTTCAAGCTATCATGCACTCCTGCGCCGGACACGGGTCCACGTGGCTGATTTGACCAGCTGCGAGATCCCCTTCTCCACCTGCATAGCTACTCCGCCTCCTCCTCCAGAAGAAACCGAAGAAGTTTACGACGATGAATGCACCACATCAGATGCAAACATCTCGGAACGATATCAAGGCGAAGTAACCAGCGAGCCGGCAGCTCCTTCATCTCCTCATGCATCATAGACCAGAAACTTATGTATTATTCCGGAAAAAACATGATGTGTTTGTAAATATTAAGTACTATTTATTTTGCTAGTGCTAAGCTTGTGATCTATTCAACACTTTTGGCTTTTGATTTTTTTTGTGTGCCTAAAATATTTTCATAAGCACTTGAATTTTTTCATCTCTACTTATCGTTTATCTGGCTTTCTGCCTCGTCCCTTTCGTGAGCCGGATAAACCTTCAGCCGGAAACTTTGCCGAGCAACGGAGCTCACTTGCTAAACCAGTTTAAACTCGGAAACAAAGTCGGCTTCTAGTACCAACAATTCACTACTTGGAAAATACCCGCATCCAGCAATCAGACAAATAACCAAAGTAAAGACTAGAAATTTTAGAGTTATACCCGAAGGTACCAATTTTAGAATCGGAAATCTAAACCAAAATGAACATGAGCATAAAGTACTTTCAAGCATTCTGGGATTTTCGACTATGACATGATCATTTGGAAATAAGATGGTAAAAACTTCTCAGAAAAAACTTGAGGCAACCAAAACTTTTATTTCTCAGAACATGTACATATGTATGATTACAAAGAAGGATAAACTAAGAATAAAAGGGACATAGCTGAGCAATATTCCACGGTCTGTCTAACTCATCCGGATTTGTACTGCCTCTAGCTCTCTTTCTCTTCTTAGTAGCAGGTCTTTCTTTGACTGGCCTCATGTCAGTTAAGTAGTACGATCCATTGTGTAATACTCGACTAACTAAAAAGGGCCCTTCCCATACTGGGGAAAGTTTGTGCTTTCTTTGTTGCACAAGCCGGAGAACCAAATCACCTTTATTGAAAGATCTATTTCGGACTCTCTGGCTATGATACTTGCATAACTTCTGCTGATAGGCTGTAGATCTCATTTCAGCAACGACGCGAACTTCTTCGACTAAGTCGAGATCATTTTGTCGAGAAATCTTAGCATCCTCTTTGATATACGCGGCTACTCTAGGAGAAGTATGAATTAAATCACTAGGAAGAACTGCTTCTGCACTATAGACCAAGAAGAAAGGTGTGTATCCTGTTGACCTGTTCGGAGTTGTTTGTAAACTCCAAATTACAGAGGGTAATTCCTCTGCCCAAGCCCCCGCAGCACGTCGTAGTGGTGCCTCGAGTCTCGGTTTCAGGCCTTGTAAGATTAAACCATTTGCCCTTTCGACTTGTCCGTTAGCCTGTGGATGTGCGACTGACGCAATGTCAAGCCAGATATTTTGCTCGTCGCAGAATTCAGCCAATTCTCCCATAGAGAAATTACTCCCATTGTCCGTGATAATGCTAAGCGGATAACCATACCGGATTATAACATCCTCGACAAATCTTTTGGCTGTTGCTCCATCACAACTAGTGACAGGTTTAGCCTCAATTCATTTGGTGAATTTATCCACCATCACTAAGAGGTGAGTAAATCCACTTGGAGCTCTTTAAATGGTCCTACCATATCAAGCCCCCAGACCGCAAAGGGCCATGTTATAGGTATTGTTCGTAGCTGATCAGCCAGAACATGAGCTTGCTTGGCGTACTTTTGGCAGCCTTTGCACGTCTTGACTAATCGTTCGGCATCTGCCTGAGCTGTAAGCCAGAAAAATCCGTGTCTAAAAGCTTTTGTCACTAAAGATTTGGCTGCAGCGTGGTGACCACACTCGCCTTCGTGGATTTCCCTTAAGATTTCCACTCCTTCTTTCGGAGATACACAGCGCTGAAAAACCCCAGAAACACTCCGTTTATGGAGCTCACCTTTAACAATAGTATAGGCTTTGGCTCGTCGGATAATCTGCCGGCTCAGCACCTCGTCTTCAGGTAATTTGCCATCTACCAAATAATTGAGGTAGGGTTGAGTCCAGCTGGGAATTACAGCCAGAACTGCTATCAAAGGTGAGTAAGATTTGGTCGGATATTCCTCATCAAATCCCTTTATTGAGGGAACTTTGAGGTGCTCTAGAAAAGCGCCATCCGGGACCTCTTTCCGCGCAGAACCTATGCAAGATAGTGCATCTGCTTCCTCATTTTCTGCTCGAGGGATGTGTTGAACTTCAAACCCTTCGAACGATTTAGATAGATCATCCATGACAGCTTTATATGCTGCCATGTGTTTATTTGCATTACAAATATCCGAGACTTGCTGAGCAACAAGATCCAAATCTCCGTAACACATTAAACTAGCAATCTGGATTCCATGGAGCAGTGCTTCATACTTGGAAATGTTGTTTGTCGCTGTGAAGTGGATCTGCAACACGTACAAAAGTTTATCTCCTTGGGGTGATTTGAGCACCACGCCAGCCCCAGAGCCCCCTCGAGCCTTAGACCCATCGAAAAAGAGGGTCCAATATTCTGACTCAGGGAGGATCATGTTCTCCTTTGTCTCTGTCCAATCAGCGACAAAGTCAGCAAGGATCTGGGATTTGATTGTTGTCCGAGGTTTATACTCAATATCGAAGCCTGAAAGCTCTATGCCCCATTTGGCAACGCGTCCTGTGGCGTCACTGTTGTTTATTATATCTCTCATGGGAGCTTTGCTCACCACGGTAATTGGATGCTCCTGAAAATAATGTCGTAGCTTACGAGATGCTAGAAAAACACCATAAGCCAACTTTTGATAATGCGGATACCGCTATTTGGACTCTATCAGGACCTCGCTGACAAAGTACGTCGGACGCTGCACCAGGTGTTCCTAATTTTCCTCTGGTCTCTCCACCACCATGACAATACTCACTACCTTATTTGTCACAGCAATGTAGAGCAACATCGGTTCCTGAGGTTCCGGTGCTGCAAGGATAGGAGCAGATGAGAGTACTCTTTTCAGATCTTGTAGTGCAGCTTCAGCTTCGTTAGTCCAGACAAAATCCTTGGTCTTTTTAGGAGTTTATATAATGGTGCGGCTCTTTCACCAAGCCGACTTACAAACCGACTGACCGCAGCAATGCAGCCAGTTAATCTTTGTACGTCCTTCAGGTGAGTTGGCCTAGAAATATTGAGTATAGCCTTGATTTTGTCTCGGTTCACCTCTATGCCTCTTTGAGACACGATGAAACCTAACAATTTTCCGGCTGGTACTCCAAAGAAGCATTTCTTTGGGTTAAGCATGATGTTGTATTTTCGTAAATTGGCGAACGTCTCCTCCAAGTCAGAAATCAGCGGTTCCTTCTTTTTGGACTTCACCGCGATATCATCTACGTATGCATGTACATTGTGTCCGAGTTGGTCATGGAGGCAACGCTGCATCGTGCGCTGGTACGTAGCTCCTGCGTTCTTCAACCCAAATGGCATTGTAACAAAACAGAAGGTTCCTAAAGGGGTTATGAATGAAGTTTTGACTTTGTCAGATTCCTTCATCCGGATTTGGTGATAACCGGAATATGCGTCGAGAAAACAGAGGAGTTCCGAGCCTGCACTAGAATCGATGACTTGATCAATTCTAGGCAGAGCGAACGGATCTTTTGGACAAGCCTTGTTCAAGGCAGTATAATCAACACACATCCTTAAATCACTGGTGTCCTTTTTAGGGACCATTACAGGATTGGCCGACCACTCAGTGTGGATGACCTCTTCTATCAATCCGGCTAGCTCGAGCCGTGCTAGTTCTTTAGCTATTGCCTTACGCTTTTCATCGTCAAACCATCGTAGGGACTGTTTGACGGGTTTAGCGTTCGGGTTTACATTTAGAGAGTGCTCGGCAAGTTCCCTAGGTACTCCGGTCATGTCAGATGGCTGCCATGCGAAGATATCTTGATTTGCTTGGAGGAACTTGACGAGCGCGCTTTCCTATGCGCTACTTAGGCCTACGCCTATCTGGGTCACCTTGGAGGGGTCATCATCCTTCAACGGCGTCGTCTTCGTCTCTTCTGATGCTTTGAACTCCGGATTTGGCTTTGTCACCTCCTTCTTCTTTGCGGGCATCTCGGACGGATCTATGCTCTTCTTGATCTCCTGGTACTCCTGGGCATGCAGCACGGCTTCGGCAAAGGCAGCATTTCCATCCTTGCACTCTCGCGCTTTCTTCCGGTTTCCCCTGATGGTGATCACGCCGTTGGGACCTGAAATTTTCATCATATTGTAAATGTAACATGGACGAGCCATAAAAGCCCAGTAAGCCGGACGTCCGAATATAGCGTGGTATGCCCTCTTGAACGGGACAACTTCAAAAGAAAGTGCCTCCGTCTGATAATTCTTCGGAGTTCCAAAGGTAACATCCAAAGTAATCTCTCCCAGGGAATTAGCTTGTCTTCCTGGGACAACTCCGTGAAAAATCACAGAGCTATGGTTCAGCTGGGTTTCCGAAATCTTCATCCGGCGTAGCGTTTCGACATAGAGAATATTGATGCTGCTACCACCGTCCATGAGGGTCTTGGAGAAACCATAACTTCAATAAGTGGATTGACGATTAAGGCGTATTTTCCTCGCCTGTGTAGCTTAGGCGGATGATCAACGCGGTCAAATGTGATCACCACTTTCGACCAGTCCAGATACTGAGGGACAGCCGGAACTGTTGCATTGAGCTCGTGGAGAACTGCTTTCTTGACCTTTGCTGGTTGAGATCCGAGGAAGGTGACGTAAGTGTCCTTCTTGGTGGGAAAAGTTTTCTTCCCTTCCGACTTGGGATTTGAAGCATCGGCTTCCTCCATGTCGAAATCTTCATTGGTCTCCTTGTCCTTTTCGGGATTTTTCTTTCCCTTCTTCCGCTTAGCTTTGTAACCCGCGGTATCATCTCTCTTGATGTCTTCGTTAAAACGACACTCAACGTTGGTGTGGGACGAGCCCCCATTGGCGTCTAGGTGATGCACACATGGGTTATTGGCAATGTCGGCCCAAGTGTAGGTTTTGCCTGGTTGTTGCTCTCCTCTACCTTGGACCCTTGATGTCCCACGGCCACGCCCGCGGCCTCCGCCACGTCCTCCTCATCCTCCAGACCCGGAAACAGTAGTGACCACCGCTGTTTCCGCGTTGGGTTTCTCTTCCGAGGTATTTTTGCACTTCTGAGCTTGTTGCTTTGGTTGTCTTGCCAACTGAGGCACAGCTAGGACGTTAAGTAATCCCTCTGCGTCATTGTCAGGATCTGCATACTTGCTCGATGTTTCTATCATCTCTCCCAAACCAGTGACCTTGTCGCACTTCAAGCGGTGACGTAGTAGACCAATTGGGAGTCCTACGATGAAAGCTTCAATCGTGGTTTGATTGTTTACTCCTTCACAGGAGTTCTTGGTATCGATCCATCGTCCGAGGTAATCCCAGCAAGTTTCTCCGGCTTTCTGGGTGCAACGCTGTAGGTCTCCAACCGTACAGGGCCTCCGATATGTGCCTTCGAAATTCCGAAAGAACGCACTTTGCATGTCATACCAGTTGTGGATGGTGTTCTCCGGAAGTTCATTGAGCCATGATCGCGCCATCTTCCGCAACATAAGTGGGAGATATCGGGTTGCGACCAGGCTGTTTCCGCCTTTGGCGATGCAGCAAGCTTGGAAAAAATCCTGTAGCCAGGTATCTGGCCGAGCAATGCCGTCGTAGGCTTGGATGTGCCATGAGATAGCAAATCCTTCCGGGAATATTGTAGCTCTGACGCGTGGTCCAAAACATTTTGGGCCCACATAGAAATCATCATTTTCGTAGCACCGCGCCTCTATATTGGAGTTGATCCTGTGCCTTGCGTCGTTCGGGGATAGAGATCGTCCCGAATGTCGGCTGTGGCTGCGGTGCCTTGGAGCCGGACTTCGGCTCCTGCCACCACCTCCTCCGCCATGTCCTCCTTGCCCTCCTTGGGGGCCATTGTGATAACTGCCTGGCGGAGGGGGTGGGGCAGCTGAATTGTTTCCGGCTAATCACCGGCCTCCGTCCGTAGCGTCATTATTCCAGTTCCGGGGAGGTTCTTGACTACGACGAGCCCCCAGCCGGCTTGTCCCAGCATGGTTTTCGTCGTTCCTTCATCCGTCGTTCCCCCCATGATGAGGCTCAGTCGGACGGCTTTCATGTCTAGGAGGTGGCATTCTCTGACGATCCTCCTCCCGACATTTCTCTTTATCTTCTCCCCTTCGATCCTTAGACTCTCATCGGGGAGGATTCCTCAGATTCAGTGCAGCGATGGCGTCTTTCTCTGCTGCTGGAGCGACATTGCTCCAGTTATGCGTAGCTCTGCGATGCTGTCCTGATGATCCGGTTCTTGAGTAATTGTCTTCCCTGCGTTCGGGGTGATGATATTGCGCCCTAACGTAATGGGATTTTACATCAGCCCATGTCGGATCTGTGCGACATTGGTCAGAATCCGAGACCAGTTTTTGACTTTCGGACAGGGCGACCTTTTGCTGCTCCAGTCCCTTGTTGAGTAGCTTAATACCCAAACGGATCTCCTCTGGTCCTGGATTAGCCGATAAAATTTCTCGGGCTGCCACGGTATTCTGTACTGGGGTTGGGTATACCCAATCTCCATTGCTGTCTTTCCGTGGCTTCCCCATCTCATCCCCAAAAAGGACGGCACGGACACGTGGGAATTGGTCATCATTGATGTGACGCTTCCGTGTCTTCTGATGCAACCGAGACATGTAGTCCTTAGTTGACATGCGTTTCTTCTCCACCTCGATGTTTTTGGCTTCATCGAGGAGTTGTTGACGACGCGCTTCTAGGGCTTGCGCCCTTTCGTCCAGCTCATCCGCAGTAAGTTCTGCAGCTATAGGGATAGGTGTAGTTAATGCGGCATCGATGAGTTTACGCGCACCTTCGGTGATCACGTGTCCATCCACCGATGCTTCTTTTTCGGCTCTTCTGGGATAAGTGCTCCATCCGAGTCTTCCTCGTATTCCTCAGCGATCACCTCCTCTGTAAGAGGGTCTTTTGTCGGGGTCTTGTTCTTCTTGTTCTTCTTCTTTGCCTTCTTGGCAGCGCCGGTAGCAAAGACGGCTTTGGGTCCGTTTCCCGGAGTCAAGCTCTGATCGGTACTTTCGGACATCTGGACCTCGGGATTATCTCCGACGTCCATGTCATCCTGCGCTTTGGGAGAGTGTTCCCCGGATCCTTCATCCATGGCTTCTCCTTCTTCTGCAGCTTTGGAGTTGTACTCCTCTTCATATTCCGCGAAGAACTTTCGGAAATCTACCGACGTCATAGCTCATCCGAGGATGCGGGAACGTCGGCGTTTGTTCCAAATGCCACCAGCACAGAGTCGGTGTTTTCTCCAGCATCAGCAGAGCCGGATCTGGATCCCACGTATCCGATGAAGTGCGATGCATGCTTCCTGAGGTACCTGCGGCTTTCGCGATCAGCCATGTCAAAACTTTTGATGGTTTCGAGGATTGCATCTGCGCTTTCGCCTTGCGGTATCATACGTCTTAGGGTGTACCTTAGGAAAGGTATGTTTGTCCCGGCGTCGTCAGAGCCGGAATCAGTGTCGTTGATATGCTCCTCCTGGATTTCGACTTCCACGGGTGGGGCGATCTGGGATCCAGCTTCTCCAGGGAGATCCACTCCAGATTCGACTTGGTCCGCTAGGTCTTCTTCAGGCTCGGATTTCTCCACTATCTCCGCAATTGGTACGGGCTGGGTGGGATTAGGGTTTTCTGAGATCCAGAACTCTGCCGCCTTCGCGGACAAAGGGGACCCAGAAAATTCTTCTGCCTCTATCATCACCATTGGGCTGGGTTGGGCAGTTTCAGTGAAACCGATGTAAACATCGATCTCACCAAAAGACATGATTGTGTAGGCAGTCACGGGCTCCTTAGCCAGAATCCAAGTCTCCTCGAGAACGATGAGAGGGACATCGCTGGCGTAGAGGATGCGACCGACGGCGATGGTCTCGCCGATTCCGATTTTCGCAAATTTTGCTCAGAACGCAGATCCATAGCTCACTTGCCCCACAGTGGGCGCCAACTGTCGTCGGATTGAGGACAAGTACGCCATGAGGGGGTCCTCGAGGCGTGCGGAAGAGAGGGGTGTGAGACGTACGGTGTTCTGGGACAGTGAGCACACAAGTTTACCCAGGTTCGAATCCGCCGGCTTTGGATGGATCCTACTCCTGCTAGCAATCCAGTAATACGGCAGAGCCGGAATATGGGTTACAAGGGTTTCGCCTGTGCGAGTTGAGATTGTAGACTATGGTGTTGTTGTTTCCCTAAAGGCTCTCCCTAGGATGGATTATATAGATATCCGGCCTAGGGTTTATAGGAGAGAACAATCCGGCTACGACTAAGAGTTGGTTACAAAGTACATCTTGAACTACAAGTAACATTATGGGCCAAAGTCGGTAAGTCTTCTGGGCCTTCCCGTAGCCTGATTGGACTCCGTCTTTCTCCCTGACTGGGCCGCCCGTGAAGCAAAGCTCTAACCTGAAGTGGGCCACCCTGGTCAGTGAGGAACTGTGAGCATACCTAGAAAGTATATCCCCAACACAAAGAAGAAAGCAAACTTGTAAAACTAATTTTTTGTGTGTTTTTGATAAAGAAACAAGCAAACAAAGCAAAAAAGAAAACTAAGCAAAACAAAAACAACGAAGTAAAGAGATTGGTTGTGAGGGAATCCCCTAGTGAAGATGTCCTTGACTCCTCGGCAACGGCGCCAGAAAAATGCTTGATGGCTCAATGCACGGCGCCTAGAAAAGTGTTGATGGCTCGTGGTTGATGTAGAGCTCGTTGGGAACCCCAAGAAGAAGGTATGATGAGCACAGCAACAAGTTTCCCTCAGTTATGAAACCAAGGTTTAATCAAACCAGTAGGAGCAAGGAAACACCCCAAAGGTGTTACTAGCTGAGCTTTGGCAGGGCGCACTACCGGTGCTAGTAGCAATGTGGAGACCTGCACAACACAACCACCGAACTTTGTCCCCAACTTGCGATGAGGTTGTCAATCACACCGTGTTTTGCGAAAAACAAAGGATTAAACATATCGAATGGAAAGAAGTAAAAGTTTGCAGAAAGTAAACACAAAGCAGTAAAAGATTGTAGATTGTATGTAAAGAAAAATTACCGGGATCCATAGTTCACTAGAGGTGGCTCTCCTTAAGATAGATAACATGTTGGGTGAACAAAATTACAGCGGGGCAATTGACAAACACCGAGAAAGCAATACATGCATATACTAATCATCTTGACTCCTCTAAAACTTGATTGGGCATTACAACATAATACATAGACCGCCATCCAGCTGTATCTATGACTAATAATCCACCTTCAGGTTATCATCCGAACCCCCTCCAGTATTAAGTTGCAAGCAACAGATTATTGCTTTACGAACTGCGTGTAAAGTAAACAATACAATTGTTCTATGAACAAAGGATTGTTGTTTTTTCCCTAGTAGCAACAGCACATCTAGTACCTTAGAGATTTCTGTCACTTCCCCAGATTACCAGAGGCATGAACCCACTATCGAGCATAAATACTAACTCTTGGAGTTGCTAGCATCTACTTGGCCAAGATAGCTACTAACAACGGAAAGCATGCAAGATCTCAAATAACAAAGACATGATAGAATCAATAATCAATCTGAAATAGCATCTCAATATCCATTGGATCCCCGCAAACACAACATGTATGAATTACAAATAGATGATCTTGATCATGAACGGAGCTCACAAGATCTAAACATGAAAGCACAAAGGAGGAGAAACCAGCCATCTAGCTACTACATGGATCCGTAGTCCAAGGATGAACTACTCACGCATCACACCGGAGGCTTGCATGGTGATGAAGAAGGCCTCCAGGGTGAATTCCCCTCTCCGGCAGTGTGCCGGGAAGAGCTTCAGATCCCTCCCGATCTAGGGATGGAGATGACAGCGGCAACATACTCTTTTGTGGATTTTTGATCGGGTACTTAGGGTTTTCGTCCCGAGGGCAATATATAGGCGGAAGGAGAGGCCGAGGGGGTGCCTGGGCTGGCCACACCACCCCCTGGCGCGGCCCAGGCCTGGCCGCATGGCCTCTCTCCGTCTCGTATTCGAGCACTTGATCACTTCCGGAAAAATAGGCACTTTGGCTTTTGTCCCGTACAATTAAGAATATTCAGTTTCTGACTTTCCTGGAATCAAAAACAGCAGAAAACAGGCAGCTGGCACTGTGGCTCTTGTTAAAAGGTTAGTCCAAGAAATCATACGAAAAGTACTCCAAAGTTGGAACAAAATACAAGAAAGTGGATAAAACCAAGCATGGAACATCAAAAATTATAGATACATTTGCAATGTATCACACACATGCAATGACCACTGGTCGATCCATAAGTTGTTTGTGGAAAATAACACACATGCTATGAGTCTAGTGGATCCATGTGTGGTTTGTGGAAAAGAACACACATGCAATGACTCTAGTGCTGGTTTGTTGTTTTAGTATAAGAACAAACATGCAATTACTCAAATGGATCCATATTTGGTTTGTGGAAAGAACACACATGCAATGACTCTGGTTGATCCATATGTGGTTTGTGGACAGAACACACATGCAATGACCACTAGTTGATCCATATGTGGTTTGTGGAAAAGAACACACATGCAATGACCACTGGTTGATCCATGTGTGGTTTGTGGAAAGAACACACATGCAATGATAGTGGTGGATCCATGCGTGGGTTGTGAAAAGAACACACTTGCAATGACTCTAGTGTTGGTTTTAGTATAAGAACACACATGCAATGACTCTAGTGGGTTCACATGTGGTTTGTGAAAAGAACACACATGCAATGACACTGGTTGATCCATATGTGGTTTGTGGAAAGAACACACATGCAATGACCACTGGTTGATCCATATGTGGTTTGTAGAAAAGAACACACATGCAATGACCACTGGTTGATCCATGTGCGGTTTGTGGAAAGAACACACATGCAATGACAGTGGTGGATCCATGTGTGGTTTTGTGGAAAGAACACACATGCAATGACTCTGGTTGATCCATATGTGGTTTGTGGAAAGAACACACATGTAATGACCACTGGTTGATCCATATGTGGTTTGTGGAAAGAACACCGATGCAATGACTCTGGTTGATCCGTATGTGGTTTGTGGAAAGAACACACATGTAGTGACCACTTGTTGATCCATATGTGGTTTGTGTAAAAGATAACACATGCAATAACCACTGGTTGAGCCATGTGTGGTTTGTGGAAAGAACACACATGCAATGACAGTGGTGGATCCATGTGTGGTTTGTGAAAAGAACACACATGCAATGACTCTAGTGTTTGTTTTAGTATAAGAACACACATGCAATGACTCTGGTGGGTTCTCATGTGGTTTGTGAAAAGAACACACATGCAATGACCACTGGTTGATCCATATGTGGTTTGTGTAAAGAACACACATGCAATGACACTGCTTGATCCATGTGTGGTTTGTGGAAAAGAACACACATGCAATGACCACTGGTTGATCCATGTGTGGTTTGTGGACAGAACACACATGCAATGACTCTAGTGCTAGTTTTAGTATAAGAACACACATACAGTGACTCTAGTGGGTCCACATGTAGTTTGTGAAAAGAACACACATGCAATGACCACTGGTTGATCCATAAGTTGTTTGTGGAAAAGAACACGCATGCAATGAGTCTAGTAGATCCATGTGTGGTTTGTGGAAAAGAACACACATGCAATGACTCTAGTGGTTGGTCCATGTGTGGTTTGTGGTAATAACACACATGCAATGACTCTAGTGGTTGATCCATAAGTGGTTTGTGGAAAGAACACACATGCAATGGCCACTGGTTGATCCATAAGTGGTTTGTGGAAAGAACACACATGCAGTGACCATTGGTGGATCCATATGTTGTTTGTGAACATAACACACAGGCAATGAACACTGGTGGATCTATAAGTGGTTTGTGCAAAGAAGACACATGCAATGACTCTAGTGCTTGTTTTAGTATAAGAACACACATGCAATGACTCAAATGGATCCATATGTGGTTTGTGAAAATAACACACATGCAATGACCACTTATTGATCCAGGTTTGTGGTTTGTGGGAAGAACACACATGCAATGACAGTGGTGGATCCATGTGTGGTTTGTGGAAAGATAACACATGCAATGACTCTAGTGGTTGATCCATGTGTGGTTTGTGGAAATAACACACATGCAATGACTCTAATGGATCCATAAGTGGTTTATGGAAAAGAACACACATGTAATGACTCTAGTGATAGTTTTAGTATAAGAACACACATACAATGACTATAGTGGGTCCACATGTAGTTTGTGAAAACAACACACATGCAATGACCACTTATTGATCCATAAGTTGTTTGTGGAAAATAACACACATGCAATGACTCTAATGTCGGTTTGTGGTTTTAGTATAAGAACAAACATGCAATGACTCAAATGGATCCATATGTGGTTTGTGGAAAGAACACACATGCAATGACACTGGTTGATCCATATGTGGCTTGTGGAAAGAACACACATGCAATGACCACTGGTTGATCCACATGTGGTTTGTGGAAAAGAACACACATCCAAAGACCACTGGTTGATCCATAAGTTGTTTGTGGAAAATAACACACATGCAATGAGTCTAGTGGATCCATGTGTGGTTTGTGGAAAAGAACACACATGCAATGAGTCTACTGCTGGTTTGTGGTTTTAGTATAAGAACAAACATGCAATTACTCAAATCGATCCATATCTGGTTTGTGGAAAGAACACACATGCAATGCCCACTAGTTGATCCATATGTGCTTTGTGGAAAGAACAGACATGCAATGACCACTGGTTGATCCATGTGTGGTTTGTGGAAAAGAACACACTTGCAATGACCACTGGTTCATCCATGTGTAGTTTGTGGAAACAACACACATGCAATGACAGTGGTGGATCCATGTGTGGTTTGTGAAACGAACACACATGCAATGACTTTAGTGTTGGTTTTAGTATAAGAACACACATGCAATGTCCACTGGTTGATCCTTATGTGGTTTGTGGAAAAGAACACACATGCAATGACCACTTGTTGATCTATATGTGGTTTGTGGAATGAACACACATGATATGACACTACTTGATCCATGTGTGGTTTGTGGAAAAGAACACACATGCAATGACCACTTGTTGATCCATGTGTGGTTTGTGGAAAAGACACACATGCAATGACCACTGGTTGATCCATATGTGGTTTGTGGAAAGGAACACACATGCAATGACCACTCGTTGATCCATATGTAGTTTGTGGAAATAACACACATGCAATGACCACTGGTTGATCCATAAGTTGTTTGTGGAAAATAACACACATGCTATGAGTCTAGTGGATCCATGTGTGGTTTGTGGAAAAGAACACACATGCAATGACTCTAGTGCTGGTTTGTGGTTTTAGTATAAGAACAAACATGCAATTACTCAAATGGATCCATATGTGTATTGTGGAAAGAACACACATGCAATGACTCTAGTTGATCCATATGTGGTTTGTGGAAAGAACGCACATGCAATGCCCACTCGTTGATCCATATGTGGTTTGTGGAAAAGAACACACATGCAATGACCACTGGTTGATTCATGTGTGGTTTGTGGAAAGAACACACATGCAATGACAGTGGTGGATCCATGTGTGGTTTGTGAAATGAACACACATGCAATGACTCTAGTGTTGGTTTTAGTATAAGAACACACATTCAATGACTCTAGTGGGTTCACATGTTGTTTGTGAAAAGAACACACATGCAATGACACTGGTTGATCCATATGTGGTTTGTGGAAAGAACACACATGCAATGACCACTGGTTGATCCATATGTGGTTTGTGGAAAAGAACACACATCCAATGACCACTGGTGGATCCATGTGTGGTTTACGGAAAGAACACACATGCAATGACAGTGGTGGATCCATGTGTGGTTTGTGAAAAGAACACACATGCAATGACTCTAGTGTTGGTTTTAGAATAAGAACACACATGCAATGACTCTAGTGGGTTCACATGTGGTTTGCGAAAAGAACACACATGCAATGACCACTAGTTGATCCATATGTGGTTTGTGTAAAGAACACACATGCAATGACACTCCTTGATCCATGTGTGGTTTGTGGAAAAGAACGCACATGCAATGACCACTGGTTGATCCATGTGTAGTTTGTGGGAAGAATACACATGCAATGACCACTGGCTGATCGATATGTGGTTTGTGGAAAAGAACACACATGCAATGACCACTGGTTGATCCATATGTGGTTTGTGGAAAGAACACACATGCAATGACTCTAGTGCTAGTTTTAGTATAAGAACACACATACAATGACTCTAGTGGGTCCACATGTAGTTTGTGAAAAGAACACACATGCATTGACCACTGGTTGATCCATAAGTTGTTTGTGGAAAAGAACACACATGCAATGAGTCTAGTGGATCCATGTGTGGTTTGTGGAAAAGAACACACATGCAATGACTCTAGTGCTGGTTAGTGGTTTTAGTATAAGAACAAACATGCAATTACTCAAATGGATCCATATGTGGTTTGTGGAAAGAACACACATGCAATGACTCTGGTTGATCCATATGTGGTTTGTGGAAAGAACACACATGCAATGACCACTGGTTGATCCATATGTGGTTTGTGGAAAAGAACACACATGCAATGACCACTGGTTGATCCATGTGTGGTTTGTGGAAAGGACACACATGCAATGACCACTGGTCGATCCATAAGTGGTTTGTGGAAAGAACACACATGCAATGGCGACTGGTTGATCCATACGTGGTTTGTGGAAAGAACACACATGCAATGACTCCAGTGGTTGATCCATGTGTGGTTTGCAGAAATAACACACATGCAATGACTAATGGATCCATAAGTGGTTTGTGGAAAGAACACACATGCAATGACTCTAGTGCTAGTTTTAGTATAAGAACACACATACAATGACTCTAGTGTGTCCACATGTAGTTTGTGGAAATAATACACATGCAATGACCACTGGTTGATCCATAAGTTGTTTGTGGAAAGAACACACATGCAATGACTCTAGTGCCAGTTTGTGGTTTTAGTATAAGGACAAACATGCAATGACTCAAATGGATCCATATGTGGTTTGTGGGAAGAACACACATGCAATGACCACTGGTTGATCCACATGTGGTTTGTGGAAAAGAACACACATGCAAAGACCATAGGTTGATCCATAAGTTGTTTGTGGAAAGAACACAAATGCAATGACTCTAGTGTTGGTTTTAGTATAAGAACACACATGCAATGACCACTGGTTGATCCATATGTGGTTTGTGGAAAAGAACACACGTGCAATGACCACTGGTTGATCCATATGTGCTTTATGGAAAAGAACACACATGCAATGACACTGGTTGATCCATATGTGGTTTGTGGAAAGAACACACATGCAATGACCACTGGTTGATCCATGTGTGGTCTGTGGAAAAGAACACACATGCAATGACCACTAGTTGATCCATGTGTGGTTTTTGGAAAGAACACACATGTAATGACCACTAGTTGATCCATATGTGGTTTGTGGAAAGAACACACATGCAATGACTCTGGTTGATCCGTATGTGGTTTGTGGAAAGAACACACATGCAGTGACCACTTGTTGATCCATATGTGGTTTGTGTAAAAGATAACACATGCAAGAACCACTGGTTGAGCCATGTGTGGTTTGTGGAAAGAACACACATGCAATGACAGTGGTGGATCCATGTGTGGTTTGTGAAAAGAACACACATGCAATGACTCTAGTGTTGGTTTTAGTATAAGAACACACATGCAATTACTCTAGTGGGTTCACATGTGGTTTGTGAAAAGAACACACATGCAATGACACTGGTTGATCCATATGTGGTTTGTGGAAAGAACACACATGCAATGACCACTGGTTGATCCATGTGTGGTCTGTGGAAAAGAACACACATGCAATGACCACTAGTTGATCCATGTGTGGTTTGTGGAAAGAACACACATATAATGACCACTGGTTGATCCATATGTGGTTTGTGGAAAGAACACCGATGCAATGACTCTGGTTGATCCGTATGTGGTTTGTGGAAAGAACACACATGCAGTGACCACTTGTTGATCCATATGTGGTTTGTGTAAAAGATAACACATGCAATAACCACTGGTTGAGCCATGTGTGGTTTGTGGAAAGAACACACATGCAATGACAGTGGTGGATCCATGTGTGGTTTTTGAAAAGAACACACATGCAATGACTCTAGTGTTGGTTTTAGTATAAGAACACACATGCAATGACTCTAGTGGGTTCACATGTGGTTTGTGAAAAGAACACACATGCAATGACCACTAGTTGATCCATATGTGGTTTGTGGAAAGAACACACATCCAATGACACTGCTTGATCCATGTGTGGTTTGTGGAAAAGAACACACATGCAATGACCACTGGTTGATCCATGTGTGTTTTGTGGAAAGAACACACATGCAATGACCACTGGTTGATCCATATGTGTTTTGTGGAAAAGAACACACATGCAATGACCACTAGTTGATCCATATGTGGTTTGTGGAAAGAACACACATGCAATGACTCTAGTGCTAGTTTTAGTATAAGAACACACATACAATGACTCTAGTGGGTCCACATGTGGTTTGTGAAAGAACACACATGCAATGACCACTAGTTGATCCATAAGTTGTTTGTGGAAAAGAACACACATGCAATGAGTCTAGTGGATCCATGTGTGGTTTGTGGAAAAGAACACACATGCAATGAATCTAGTGGTGGTTTGTGGTTTTAGTATAAGAACTAACATGCAATTACTCAAATGGATCCATATGTGGTTTGTGGAAAGAACACACATGCAATGACTCTGGTTGATCCATATGTGGTTTGTGGAAAGAACACACATGCAATGACCACTGGTTGATCCATATGTGGTTTGTGGAAACGAACACACATGCAATGACCATTGGTTGATCCAGGTGTGGTTTGTGGAAAGAACACACATGCAATGACCACTGGTTGATCCATAAGTGGTTTGTGGAAAGAACACACATGCAATGGCCACTGGTTGATCCATAAGTGGTTTGTGGAAAGAACACACATGCAATGGCCAGTGGTTGATCCATAAGTGGTTTGTGGAAACGAACACACATGCAATGACTACTGGTTGATCCATGTGTGGTTTGGGGAAAGAACACACATGAAATGACATTGGTGGATACATGTGTGGTTTGTGAAAAGAACACACATGCAATGGCCACTGGTTGATCCATAAGTGGTTTGTGGAAAGAACACACATGCAATGGCCACTCGTTGATCCATAAGTGGTTTGTGGAAAGAACACACATGAAGTGACCACTGGTGGATCCATATGTTGTTTGTGAAAATAACACACATGCAATGAACACTGGTGGATCCATAAGTGGATTTTGGAAAGAACACACAAGCAATGAATCTAGTGCTAGTTTTAGTATAAGAACACGCATGCAACGACTCTAATGGATACATATGTGGTTTGTGAAAATAACACACATGCAATGACCACTTGTTGATCCATGTGTGGTTTGTGGGAAGAACACACATGCAATGACAGTGGTGGATCCATGTGTGGTTTGTGGAAAGATCACACATGCAATGACTCTAGTGGTTGATCCATGTGTGGTTTGTGGAAATAACACACATCCAATGACTCTAATGGATCCATAAGTGGTTTATGGAAAAGAACACATATGCAGTGACTCTATTTGCTAGTTTTAGTTTAAGAACACACATACAATGACTCTAGTAGGTCCACATGTAGTTTGTGAAAAGAACACACATGCAGTGACCATTGGTTGATCCATATGTTGTTTGTGGAAAGAACACACATGCAATGACTCTGGTTGATCCATATGTGGTTTGTGGAAAGAACACACATGCAATGACCATTGGTTGATCCATGTGGTTTGTGGAAAAGAACACACATGCAATGACCACTGGTTGATCCATGTGTGGTTTGTGGAAAGAACACACATGCAATGACCAATGGTTGATCCATAAGTGGTTTGTGGAAAGAACACACATGCAATGGCCACTAGTTGATCCATAAGTGGTTTGTGGAAACAAAACACATGCAATGGCCACTGGTTGATCCATAAGTGGTTTGTGGAAAGAACACACATGTAGTGACCACTGGTGGATCCATATGTTGTTTATGAAAATAACACACATGCAATGAACACTGGTGGATCCATAAGTGGTTTGTGGAAAGAACACACATGTAATGACTCTAGTGCTAGTTTTAGTATAAGAACACACATGCAATGACTCTAATGGATTCATATGTGGTTTGTGAAAATAACACACATGCAATGACCACTTGTTGATCCATGTGTGCTTTGTGGGAAGAACACACATGCAATGACAGTGGTGGATCCATGTGTGGTTTGTGGAAAGAACACACATGCAATGACTCTAGAGGTTGATCCATGTGTGGTTTGTG